>CAIGRP010095704.1:20236-35107 GCA_903798385.1 Fraxinus cuspidata | reverse complement strand
TTTTTGATCTGTAAATGTTGTCATCTACTGAACTGTACTTAAAAGTTGGGTGATTAATGAAATTACATTCATAATCATTACAATAGAAAATATGCTAACATAAGCCACTGTTTATACTATATACATTTATCACCTCCATAGTCAGCCAAGTTTTCACTAAAACAAAGCCTTTTCAACGACGTCAGCGTGACATCTCCTTTTCTTTTTTTTTGGTGGCTATTCATGCACCCATCACCTCACTTCAGTATTTCTTCATTTTCACACACCACTTCATCCACACAACCATTGCAAAAACTTTTCATTTCTTCTTCTCCATGCCTTCTCTAATTTTTGATTTGTTTCTCTTCTTCTTTAGTTCTTGATTTATGATTGAAATTGGATGCTTCGTTGTGAGTTTTTTATTTTCTCTTATTATTTCTTTCACATACTACACACAGAAGGAGAGACATGTATAATGTAAACAAAAAGTGAATTTTACAATTTTAGTTTAATGCATGTTTTTGAATTTTTTTTTATTTTCCAAAGTAGATGTACATATGAATTCAAATCCACATTAATAGAAATATACATTTTTTTGGCGTGTTTGTTAGGATGGATTGGATGACACCAAACACTATAAATGAAGGACATTAAGCTAAAATCCTCTTCACCATATAGTCCAATCATATCCCTATCTATGTATGAAAAGTGTACACAGCGTTTCTTGTTGTAACAAGTTGAGATCGGTTAATCATAATCTATTTTATTTTTTAGATTTATTTTTGATGTTCACGTTGGAAGTTGTCTTAATTATTAATGTTTAGGTTAGTACTTGGGCAAAGACCATTCTACAAGTTAAGTGTGGACCACATTATGTTCAAGGGAATAGAAGCAATTGTCCAATGTAATTTGGATGTTTGTTTTGATTGATATGAAAATCGTATAATATAAGTTGAATTGTTGCTGCTGACTTGACAATGACATAGATGTGGTTTATTTGGTTCATGTTTTAGTTGTTGCTATTTTACAAGCACATGCAACCTCGGCCGTTTATATTTTCAGTGAAAATTATACCAAGAAACTTTAACACCTTACTTTTGATGGAATAGTACACAATTTGCTTCTACTTCTATANCAAGCACATGCAACCTCGGCCGTTTATATTTTCAGTGAAAATTATACCAAGAAACTTTAACACCTTACTTTTGATGGAATAGTACACAATTTGCTTCTACTTCTATAGGTACAATTGAGGAAGAAAGTTAAAATATTTTTGTACAAATATAAATGGAAGTTTATGCCTATGTGTTAGAACCCACAATCATGTTTCTCCAATAAACTGCTTTTGTTATAAAAGTTTCAGAATTCCAAACAAATGGTGCAAGAGGGTGTTCTAAGTGTTTTAGCATCAGTTGTTGATTCACTTGAGTTACACCATTCTGCAATTATTAAGTGTTGTTTTTATTTCGCTTTACTTGGATATTGAGTCCGTTTAACTTTATTTATAAAAGCACTTCCAGAAATACTATAATACGGTTATGCAGTACTTGAAAGCTATCTTGATTAATGCTATCAACAAGTTTAACTGCATACTTCGTGCCAAATCCATGTAATGCATTAGGATGGTTGGAAATGAGAACTTCAAAGAGGATGCCAACAAGTAATAATAATAAACTTAGTATTGGTTGTGTTTCTTATCGAATTGAATATTTTTTTCTTATTACGTGATAATCAATTGTTTGTTTGTTGATTTCTTTTAGCTCTTACATAATTTCATTATTATTTATAAACATAATATATTCATTTTTTTTAAAACCATCTTATGAATATTTTTCACATTTATAGATGAATTTCTCAAAAATTTATATACACATATTTTAATATTAACCAATTAACGTGCAACTCATGTTAACCCCACTAATATTTATATAAGTTTGCTTGGCTTGATAATCAAGGCAATAGCGGGCTGTGGCTCATTTAATTATTTATTTATTTATATGTTTATATTTATAAGTTTGCTTGGCTTGATAATCAACGGGTTGCGGCTCATTTATTTATTTATTTATATATTTATATTTTTAAGTTTGCTTTCTTGATAATCAAGGCAATGGAGGGTGTGGCTCACTATTAAAGAATTGGTCCTATAGAAAAGTCAAGTCCAATTCCACATTAGACCATTAGTAATTGGAAGATATGGAGATAAACCACGACGTGCTTGATGACTTTAGATTTTTTTTTTTTAGCACCTTTGGTTAGAGAAAATATTACCGTGAACACAGTTCTAGCCTATGAATGGAACAAGAATTGGATTTTAAGGGTGGTTAAATATTAATTGTAAACTTAGTCCGGAGCAAAATAAAATTTTTAAAAATAATTAATAAGTCGGTAAGAAAGAACAACAATATTTATATTTATTTGTCAATATCTTTTATAAAAAAAATAAAAATATTTAAAAGGAATAAAATTTTGTAAGTGACCCCGACAGCTTCGCAAAGCAGAGTTAGTTTCTCGATAACATTACTAACTACATATCCATCCACAATCTCCAACGAATATGTATCGATAATTTTCAATAGTATCGATATTGTGATTTTATTTGAATTACCAACATATATTGATTTTAATTAGAATCACCAACGTTCATACCGTTGATGATTTTCGACATCAATGACGACATTATCATCAGTAATCACCGACAAAAGTATGGTGATGATCATCAATGATATCGATAATTCCATCTATATCATCAACCGATATATATTTTCATCAAATTCACAAATATGGAATTTCTTCATTATTTTTTTATTATTGTTGTCGAAGAGGTCTTGGCAACGTAAATAAAAATGAATTACTTTTAATTGCGTATACAATTATTTATGTATAAAACGTACGAAATTTCATTTTTAACGAAGGTTTGAAATGTACCCGCTAGCCATGAACGGACCCCACAATTTTTTATTTTTATTTTTTCAAAAAATATGTGGTTGTTTCATTTACAATTACTTTGACGAATTCATTATGGGACATCAAATGAAGTCAAAACATTGCATTTTTAATACCATTTTGTAGTGTTCACGACCTAATTTTTTGCTCGTTAATGGCACGTGAAACGGCTAACCATAGCAAAAGTTACGACGCATCAACGTAGATCATTCCAAACTAATATTCCAAGAATTATGATATACTAACTTGGAAAATTTGCTGGCGATCGTACGCTAGTCAAATCCACAAATTGCCTAAGTCATCTAAAAGCTCATTTCGAAAACTATATCGTAGTCATATCGAATGGTCCAAATGAATGTCGAAAATTATTAAACATGTGTCAAATGTACGTATCTAAAAGAGGCTTTTAACTTCTTTTTTATTTTTTTTAATTATTTCATAAACGTTTATTATTTTGCCCGACAAATTTCTCAATATAATTTACAATTTTGTTAGCAAATTTTACATTATGACGTAAAACATTTTTAGGATAATTATAAATTAAATGTAATTTGAATTACTTTCGAATGTAATTTGAATTTCATTTACTTTCTAAATAAAATTTGAATATTATTTCAATTCATTTACTTCTTACATTCAATTTGATTTACTCAATACCGTCTCAACATTTGTCAACGAAGTGGTAAACAAAACTATACAAGTAGCAAAATTCATTTAACAAATCGATAACTATATATTATATGACGTTTTCAAAATATCAAAATGCGTAGACTATAATTGTAATAGTGTATTGACTTGTTTTCATTAATAATATGTTGTTTTTTTTTTAAAAAAAAAATTGCATTTTAATTTTTGACCTCAAAATACAAAAAGTGTGGATCCATCCGTGCCGCTAGCGACATGAAGATGGACGTAAATATATTTTAGGAATTGAGGGAATTATTATGTAGTTTATATCTCTATAAAGAGCGTAAAAGAAATAAATGAATTTATTTGACATTTAAGTTGAGTTTCTCGAAAACTCAAAATTAGAAGTCAAGGCTTCATCTATTATTTTTCCCTTGCTTGATTTTTTGTTACGTAAAAAAATTGTTTTCATATTACACTCAAAATCATTTAACCACATAATTTCCAATATTTGGACATTTATTGTTTGAGAAGTTATGGAGTCTTGTTAAACATGTATAAATCTCAATTGCTTGAAATATATCTAACTTTTTATTTATAATGTATTAGTTTTGGAATCTTGTTTGTCGAAACTTACATTGGAATAAATCTGTTCCAAAACCAATATCTTGTTTCCTAAAAATTATAATAGACGTTAAGAATCAAAACTGTTATAGGTAGAGTTCAATTCAATTAAGAATTTAAGAGTGAAGAAAATAATCAATGTCAGAATCTCGAGATTTAGTTGGTATTGAAGCCCAAAAGGCACAAATAGACAGTTTGATTAGTCTAAATGAGCAAATCCAATTTCAAATAATCCTGTTGAATTATTTTAGAATTTAGACACACATGGTGTGTTTAGGAGGCTTTTATAAAACCCAAAACCTAACAATGGGAAACAAAAGCTCTTTTTCTAAAAGCAAGCAACTTACTTTAAGTTTAACAAACAAAATTTTCCATTTCAAGAAGTTTTTATGAGATTATGGGGAGCAAGTTGTTTCATGTTAGGATCTACTTGTATCCCATTGATATTGAAAAGCTCGCTTGTAGGTTTATACACACTATGGACATTCTCTACTTACAAGCCAAATTTCTAGGTGAAATCTATCCATCCCATCTCTAATGGAACGACTTGAAAAAGATTACTTCCTATAAAACACTGGTTCCGTGCAAACATCAATCTTGAAGAGTGGCGGAATGTAACAATATCGTTGTATCCCAAATCACTTTTGAAAGAATTGCCTTGTATATTTATGAGCACTTTGGACACCCTATCCAAACAAACCAATTTCAAGAATGACTTCTATCCATCGTAGTCGATACATCTCAACACCAAAATTGCATAACCAAGGTTTCTATGCAAATTGCAAACCATAAATCAGCTTTATGATGCCGGCTTAGATGCATCAACAATCTGAAAACTGATTGCATCATTTTTTTTCGGCCAACAGGTTTTCGATTCTATAATGTATCTATCTAAATCAAATCCCAGATATACATGAGCTTAAATAACACTCCAGGGAAACACATCCAGGAATAGAAATTTTAATAAAGTTCTAGTTTTTGCTCCCTAATTATATTTTAGTTTTTAAATATAATCAGGGGAGGATTGCTTACTGTAAATCTTCGTCTGAAGGCAGATTCAGAGGACTTGAGGGTGAACTACTTTTATTGCCATTAACCTCGAGAATTTCCGTGCTGGGGTGCATGACATTGCCTTCATTAAGTTTCTCCAGGGAATTCTTGTTCTCTGGAGCATTGTTGTCAACATTGGGCGTGCCATTCCTAGCATTGACTTTAACTTTCTTGGAAGTCTCACTTATCTCGTGATCAGCTGAACTGCTTTTTCTCTTACGAGTAGTTTCATCATTGCCTTTGGCTCCTTCATTTGGCAAGTCTACTCCTGAACCCTTTGGTAGAGCATCACAGTCTTCGTCACTAGCATTCACTTTCCCATCAGTGGAGTCGCCACTGTTATTTTCTGCATTGGGCAAGTCGACTCCTGAACTCCCTGGTAGAGCATCAAAATTCTCATTACTAGCATCGGCTTTCCCATCACTGGAGTCATCACTGTTATTCTCATCCTCAAGCCCTGACTGCAGCTTCTCTATCACCTCCATGAGTTCCCTATTAACCTAAACAGGAAAAAGGGATCCATAAAGTTAATTCAGGTCAATGGTGGGGTAAATATAAGAGGAACAATAGAAATCAATTCCAATGTTAGAATGAAGTTTTGCCGGACCTGAGGATTCTGTAGATAATCAGATATATCAGTTGGGCATGCTGGGCATTTCATGACGTTTTTCTGTGAACGAAGTTTCCTTCCATTCTGGCACATCCTCTCTTTTGTGAATGTTTTTCCAGCAAATGCATCTTCCAGACATGGCTTACAGAAATTGTGAGCACAGGGCGTCGTGAGGGGGAGATTCAGCACTTTATCACAAATAAGGCAACAAAATCCTGCATGTGCAAAATTACCATAGTAAGACCTCTATTTACTTCAACTTGAAGCCGTCACACAATATGACGTTAGCCAATCACAACAAATATGCACAAGAAAATTTGGAATTCATGGAGTCCCTCAAAGATTCAGGAAAAAAAACATTTACCCATTTTCTCCAAAAGTTTAACGAGTGAATTGACAACCATACCTTGTGGTATAAAAACCTGATTTTCATAATAAGAATAATCAGGGAATATATACAATAAGGAATGCTTACTACTCAAACCAAGCCCAATTAAAAGAAATTAATAGTCAATGATGGTAAAAAAAAAGTATATTAATCGGTTAAAGATGCTACAAAATGTGCAAGGCAGGAAAGAGATCAAACCTTTTAACAATTTCTCCTTCAGGGAGACATTGTGTGCTTTCCTTATCACTTTCCTTGCCTTCTCTCTCTCCTCGGGATTAATATTGATTACTTTTTCTTCACTAGCGGGTGGCGGCTTTTTCCACTTCCAGCAAGCTTCTTGCTCCTGAGATCAAAATCAGGCCCCATAAAAAGTTATGGCACATTAAAATTGCTTGATCTAGAATCAATTGGCAGCAATATGAGTTTTTGTAGAAAAGAAACAAAATGGAAAAAAGGAAAAAAAGGAGAGTATTGTAGTAATACACAAAATGAAATGTGTGTAGAAAATTGTCACTGCAGATGATGTTAACAATCACTTCTCTTCACAGCTTTGCGTGCATCAAAGATTGACCACCATACATAACAGTTCTCTTAATCCTTTATATGCATCATCATCAGCCCATCATGAAGTGAGCCACAGATGCAATTTAATAACATATTCAACATGTTTATATGACATGTACATTGACACATCAAAGAACATAAATGGCATTAGTGGTAGAAAGAGAATAGGTACTCACATCATAATCCCATGAGGGACTTTCGGCCCTTTCAGAGATATCTAATGCCTTATTAAGCTCAGGAATGTCAGGCAAGGGTCTTGGAGAATCTCCATGCTCATCACTGAAATCAAATGAAAATTACTGAAGAGAATAGTCCTATTAAATAAAAACTCACAATTGCAACCAATTACAAACCTTGTCCAGGGCGCAGGTTCATTGTCACATCTCACAAATAAGTATCTGCAGACCTTGAATCCCTAATGCAGAAAAAGAAAGCTGAAAAATCAACTAACGCACAAAAAGAAAAAGCAAGAAAGTCCAACCTGAAGTATCAAATATATATATACCTGCTTTCCAGCTTTTCTCCAACACTTCTCAACCCTGTAGACACCGTCGTAGCGGTAGCCTTTCTCTGGGGCGTAGGAAGAGCGCTTGTCCTTCTCAGATCTATTCATAAGAAATGAAGGCCATTTTTAATGGAGTGGAAGTCAGAAGAAAAATTACACTATCATATGCAAAAGCTACCAACCAAAGGATTTTCAGGTTGAATAAAAGGAATACTCAATTATTAAAGCATACACCATGTGAAGAGGAGCATGGCTTCGCATTTAACATTGGATCCAAATTTAAGGTTAGAGTAGTCTACAAATTAACTGGCTGTTCTCCTATCCATTACTGTATGGCTTTAAACTGGAGCCTCATGTACTACAAAAAGACTTTAAAATACTATTAAATTGAATTCAGAAACATGTACTAAATAAAATCATGGGAATCAATACACCCTTCAAAACCTTCAATGGAAGCAATAAGATTGACATACTACTCAACATACCGTGGATCCAAGATGATCCTCCTACCTGAATTTCGAATTAAATATGAAGATAGGTCTTTTCTGGTGCAAAAAAGGTATTATTTGGTGAAATTCCAAATCAGAAAACCTGGAATATATGCACTTCCAATATTTATAATGGTCGTCAACAAACTACTCAACTAAACCACGAAACTTGAACTACAAGTAAACATGGGAGTCAAAATAACACACTTCAAAAGCTTCAATGGCAGAGCACTCAAGATATTGGTGGATTCAAGATGATCATCCTATCCATATTTCGAGACATAGATTTGAATCTACGTTTGTTCCAGTTCAAAAGATATATTATTAGTTGTAATTCCAAATCAGAAACTTAGACATATAAGCACATATCTAACTAGAATTGCTTACCATATTAAACCAGATTAAGATGCTTCCAGTTATCAGAATAATAAGTGAATGGTTGAAAAGCTAAGTAATAAGAAATGGTACATAAAACAAGCCTCAAAAGGAACACAAGAATTTAAAGGAGTAATTGTAATAATAATATCCTTTCAGTTGTTTTTGTGACTGAGCAAACCGCATTATGTCTGCCAGAACAATATGTCGTATATCAATTAATCTCCATAGGAAGTTGCGATCTTGTCCCTTTTAACATCAGGACTTGAGTGCACTAATACCCAAACATAAACACTGGGTGACCTAAGAAGCACGAACACGCTGACACATGATTGTTCCAAAGAGTAGGATATCAACATGTCAAGGACATGTCAATTTAAATTCTTTAAAAATGTACTTATATTATATCTTTATTTTTATATTTTATATCTATATGTAAATCAACATTATTTTAGTTTCGATTTTGATAGTGAAATCTTTTAAATTAGATGAATGCTACTTTTTATGTTAAAATTACTTTGAGTTAAACTAGATCTCACTATAGTAAATAATGTATATAGTAGGCAAAAATAATACGATATTAAGCTTGTAGAACTTTTGTCACATTATTTTGACTTTTTTAGACAAATGTTATAGTATAGGACACACCACATGGCATGTTAGATATGTGCTCGAGGTGTCTCTAAAGCATCCCTCAGAGAAGTTTAAAAAATATAAAGATATAAGCACACCACTTGTTATGTCGGACAAATGTCTTAAAGAGTGTCGAGATCCAACACAACACGTTTCAGACATGCACAACCCACTCTAGTAGGAGTGTCCATACGTAATAAAAAATGACTACTAGATAAACAAATCGAAAGATTTTTGTAGTCCAAATTGTAGTTTGCCATGTTGTATGGTACTTGTAATTTCTATAATAGATGTCTTCAACTAAAAGGAAAAAAAAAAGGTAGAGATACCCAGAATGAAGTGCATTCTATACTTAGGCTCAAATGTTTATAGGAAAAGGGGTAATAGACTAGATGCTAATCAAAGCATCAAAGCCGGTTAGTTGAAGTGGAGGAGATCCTCTAAGGTTTTGTGTGATCACAAATTCCTATATGACTACATCAAAAATTCTATAGGACTACCACAATACCAGTGATCCTGTATGGGACTGAATGAGTGTCACTATGGTGATAATGCCGAGATGGGTTTGTGGTAAAATAAGACGAGATAGAATGAGAAATGAACATTTTTGCAAATCAATCAAGTGTGTCCATAGAGATGGTTTTGGCATATTTACTGAAAGCCCATAGTCGCACACTGACACGCAAAGTTGATAGTCAATATTAACAGTAATACTAGAGAAAGAGGCAGACTTAAAATCATGCAGAACTAAGTGATTAAAAAGGCCTTAAGCTTAGTAGCTTGAATTCAGAGATAGCCTTCACTCCGTCACCAAAGGAAAGAAATCATGCAGCCACCCAAATAAATGACGGAGAGGGCTTTGTTTAGTTATGTTGAGCGATATCCGAAGATTATGTTCTGAACCTTAAGGGTCATTGATAGATCTAGGATACACAATTCCCCATTTTTTGGCAAGGAATTATTTTGGAAGCACATTTTAGTATGTGGAAAAAATGCTTAAAGTTAATGCTCGATCTAGCAAATTCGCCCTCACTACAAGAGAATCATAGATATACATTTTTATGCACCATTTACTGCAAATTTGTTAGATTACTACACATGGCATATTTCATATAGATAGCTGGAAAGGAGAATTCGTCTCATAAAATGTTGGATCGAACAGGCAAAGCTTTGTTTTGTGAAGGCAAGACACTCTTGGCCAAGCCTTCATGTGGTAGCATTCTCAGAGCATTGTAAGCATGGTTCACTTCCATTGAAAATGGGCATTAATTTCCAAAAGTTTATGTCCATTAACTTTGGAAATAATAATTTATTAACTTAGGAAATTATATTGAGTTCAAGAAGTTGAATGAAAGACATTGTATACAAATTCTCTCTAGAAATCATATCTTGAATAACACATGCATATAAAAAATGAGTTCATGATCTACGGATAATTAAAAGATTATGTATATGACAAAAAAAAAAGGAAAAAGAATTTGGGTATATATAAAGAATTCTTAAAAATTCAAGCTCTCATTATTGTTTGTTTTGTCAAGTCTTAGCAACTTCTAAATTTACATCAAAGGAGAAGCTATTTATTTGGTGTTTGCTAATGGAATAATGTTATCTAGTACCATTGAATCTAGGTGGCTGCAAGTGATAACACATCTTAAATGTGATGAGTCCCTATTTTTAAAGTTCTTGGCACTTGCATGCCATCTACGTAGGTACTTAGTACGAGTGGTGCTAAATAGCATAACTCATACTAATGAGGTAATGATGAACAACTATTATTCCTGTAATAAAGTAAGCATCAACTTATTATTACCTAACTACGCGAACCGGATAGCCTTTATAGCAGCTGACTCGCAAAGCCTGATTTCCTTCCTTAAATTCCTGATCGAATGATTGTGCCTTGTTAGTTCGTCTATTCCCACTCAGATCTCTTCCACCACTATCACACTCAAAAGAAAACATTATAAATATCAGAAGAATATAAAAACAAATTAATCTGCACTCAAGAGTACCGAGATAATCGAAGACAATAGAGAAACAAGAGAAAAACCACAATGGAAGTATGTTGATCAATCAGTAAAGTGAATTGGGCAAAAGCTGTGGTGGAACTATGAAATTTTTTTAGTATGATGCGTCTAAGAAAGATAGCAGCGGAGCAACACAGGTCAAGAAAAATTCAATAATCAATCCTCAAGAGATGCCTTACGACTTTAGACAAAAAGTTAAAAGAGAAGAAATTAATACAGAATTTTTTTTAAAAAAAAATAAGGAGTAATTATGGCTTAAAATTTTCATTTTGAGTCTTAAAGGTCAAGATAAATTACAAGCTTTGGATTCTCATAAATACACCAAACTTGCATATATCAACTTTTAATTTTGACATATTTCCCTTAGCCTATACATTACCTTTTTCTTTGCTTACAAGTATTAAAAAAATTTACTTGATGTTAAACAAAGTTAATATCAAAATAAGCAGCTTTTCAAATAAGTTTAACCAAATGATTATCCTCCCTGTGGAAAGAAATCACTATCCATATTGCGACTCTTATATTATAATATATTAGAATATTAAAAACATGATTTCAAAAAGATCGTCCAAATATTTATTATTATTATTTTTTTAAATACTAAACTATATTATGTTTAAAAATTTGTCACTAAGATAATCATTGCCGTGGAGGAATAAGAATCATCGTAAAGTAACTACAGAGGATTGTATTGTCCCACATAAGTAATTGTTTTAGATAAAGACTTGATAATTAAATTTGAAAAGATGTAATGCATATGATAGAGCAAGTTGATAAAAATGGAAATGTGTTACAAAGGTTTAAATTGATTTGGAAATAACTAGAAGGATAATAGATAAATCTCCCAAAATAGCCAAGTTTTAAAATAAAGTGTTAAGGTTGTGAGAGGACAAAATGCTAGTAAGATGAACGTAATGGAAATAAGGATGCTAGAATCCATAGTACTCTGAAATTCTAACTTATGATTTAACCTCATTCAAGTCTCATCAACAAAAAATATATGATTAATTAATGAAATACACCTTGAAACTTCATCTTAAATGTGTCTCACGAGCGTATCCATGACTGAGGCAGAGATATAGTCTTTATGTGATCCTTGATGTAAATCTATAGTGAAAGACTAATCTCTAGTGCTACAATAAATCTCATCCTCTTGACTGTGACCGCTCTGTCATGCATATAGGAATGCTTGCCCTTAATAAAGTCATGGAGTATCCACATCTTTGATTACACTTTAATTTGTGTTTAATCTCCCTCTTCCACAATTTCATTGAACTGGTGAGCTTGATAATCTAAGTAACTTGTACAATCTTTATATCTCATTCATTCTTATAAATTGACACTGTAATATTCTTCCAACCCTGCAACCCAGCATCTTTTACTCTATAGCTTTAGGGATTACGCGATAATATTTCTTCTATTATAATAACTAAAAATTATGAAATATGAGTGAATCATTTCAAATATTTAAATGATATTGATTAATTATTAACTGCTAAATTTATTATTTTGTAATTCTTTTAGATTCATAACATTTTTTTTAAATTAATTTCTTCTTAGGTTGTTTGAAATTCTGTATCTACTTGTAAGTATTTACTTTACCAGAGATGTAAACACATATTATAATTTGTAAGTATTCTTTACTCAAATGTACATTCCAAAAATGCACTACTATTGACAAGTGAAATGAGTAAATTGGCTTTTTATTAGTTAATCAAATGAGACCATAATTAAGTAACAATAATTGGATACCTGAATCACCTCTTTGCTTGGATAGTAGGATGGATAACTCATTCTAATAGTTCATAATAAACCATAGCAAAATAAACAGAAATAACAACCAAAACAATAAGCTATCATGTCGAGACTTTAGATCTAACAAATGAAACTCAAAAATATAGAACTGTAGAGAAAATAAAACACCAAAAGCTCACGGTACAAGTTATAATGAACAGACCTTCCAGTGTAGATAAACCATTCGCCATGGTCTTCGTCATCCTCATAACCTCCTGAAATTACAACTGACTGAGAACCATAACTTGCCTTTCCACCAATCCCAGCAACAGGGGGATAGTGCACACCCCACTGCCTGCAGTCCATGCGCATAGCCCAACTCTCTCCAACCAATACCCCCTGATTCCTTTCCGGATCGTTTTCTGCTGTAATGGGTCCAAAATGGTCTTTAGGGACAGTAACAAAGATCCTTCCACTCGCAGCATTCGCCATTCCAGCTTTCTGTGCTCTTTCTGTAGTAAACGCCTTATCAGGCCGATCTTGGATATGCAAAGAACGATAAACATTTTGAGGCCCCCTGGAGGATAATGATTTAGACATTTTAGCCATTCGGATGCCAAAGACGAGTATGGAATTGATGCGTGGTTGAATTGCCATTTTGCGGGGAATACTACTACGACACTTGGCACAAGTATTCTTCCCTTGCTTAGTCCACTTTTCAAAGCATTTTAAGCAAAAATTGTGTCCGCATGGTGTCTGAAATATTCAAACAGGAAGAAAATGTAATGGCAAGAAATGAGTTGTTTAAGCTACCTACCAAGTATGGATAAGATTTTCGTTTGAGTTGATTTAATCTACATGATTTACTAAAGTAAACAAGTGTAATTTAACTCAGACAATATATATTTTCCATTTAGAAGAATTACTATATCAAATGAACAAGGCATGTTTTCTTAAACACTGGTAGAGATAGAGATAGAGGGGCATAGACAACATGGTGAATGCCTATTTTTGGCCTAGAAATAAATACTTCTATCTATTTATCCCAGAGAAGACATTCAACTTGTATTTTTCTCTTTCCCATAAAGACATACTTTGTCGGGATTCAGTTGAAAAAAATAAAATAAACAAGTACATTTATTAACTATTCATGCAAAGACAACATATATCTTACAGACAGTTATCTCTTTTGGCATGGATAAGCCGTTGAACTTGCAGTTTCTTCTTTCCCACAATGACATACTTTGTTCGGTTCCAAAATTGACAAAACATAAGTACATTCATTAACAATCAGTGCAAAGACAACCTAAGCAGTATGTTACAGACAGTTTTCTCATTCATCACTAACAAACTTGGTACAGCTGAATTGGTCAGAATTGCAGAAATTTGATAGCTCATACTTGTCAAAAACAGAAGATAATTTCTGAAATTGAGATATATGAGCAAAAACTTTACTTTCCATATCACATTACCCAGTGAGGCAGGAAAAAAAAAATCTTCTTTGTTTGGTTGAAGAGAGAAATGATCCTTGTTTTATTGGAAAGAACATATAAATTGGAAGAAAAATAATCAAGGAATTGCCCATCAGATGAATCAGATGTATCAAAGGCCTATAAAAGCAAGATCAATGACAAGATACATAAACAAAAATGAACAGCTTTAAAACTTGTGAACTAACATCTGAGTAACACAATACATCTTAAGTATATTGCTTGTGTGTGTAAAAATTAAAAAACTAAATAATTTAAACGCACTCTGTATGATACGTGAAATACTAAATGACATAGACTAAATGGAAGAAACACTTGTTAATATTCTCAATACAAAAAGTAAGAGCAAATTTTTATCTTAGGAACACCTCTTTATAAATTTTCCCTGCTACTTATTCCAAATGGGAGTCGAGTGAATCCAGTTTGCATAATACAAGTATCAGTTTACACAAACAATAATCATACAAGAGCAAAATTCTTCAACAATTAATTTCTCAAACATGGGTTGGAAATTTTCAAATTAAAAGTGAAGCAAGTAAAATAGCACGTCGTGTTCAATACTCCACCTCTACGTAAATCAAAATTACACCCAAAAGCCACTTAACCCAAAAAAAAAAAAGACATTTTTATAACCAAAAATAAGAATGTGGATGCCTTTCAAACAATCCCTCAGAAAATGGAAATAGGTGAACGAATCTGTAAAGCAAAAAGAAAGAAGCTCCACTTGTGGAAAACTAATTACTGCATTCATTGCCTAAAGTGTGAAAAAAAACTACAAAAAGTCAAAATCAAAACCTGAAACTTCAATTTTTTTTTTGCAAAAAAAAAAAAAAAAAA
>CAIGRP010095704.1:0-20130 GCA_903798385.1 Fraxinus cuspidata | reverse complement strand
AAAAAAAAAAAAAAAAAAACACCGTTACATTAAACAAACATGTTTGTATTTATATGTAACAACAAATAAATATTAATCAGAGAGTTGTTTCCTCGAACAAGGGTTAAAGAACTACTACTGAAACGAGAATGAAGAAAAATATATCGATTAATCCTCGACCTCTAAACAACAACAAAAATAAAAATCAAACCTGAAACCCTTTTTCTGCAAAACACCAAAAAAATAAAAAATAAAAAATTAGTAAACAGAATTAAATATGCACAAATCAACTTCGTACATGTATAATTTATAAAATAGAACCAGTGAATCAATTCATGAGATGGAATTGAATGCACATGATATATTTGAACCGCATTTCAAATTCACATACACAAAAACAAAAATAAATTACAAAATGAAAAACACAAAATACAGAGATTGGGTTTGTTAATTTATACCGTAACAGGCCTTTCTGGAAGCTGCATGCAAAAGGAACACTTGCAGCTCTCACCAAGCACCGCCAACACATCACTCATTGAATCCTCACTCACTTTTTCTTTTCCTTTACTTTCACTCTCGTCCGCCTTTCCACTCAACAGCTCCTGCCTTTTACTCGCCTTATCCTTTTCCGAAAGTGAATCATCCGCCTCTATCTCCCGAATCCTCGCCACCAGTTCCCCCTTCCCCCCCGCCGCCGCCACCGCCGAAGCTCCGGATATAATTCCGGCGCCGGAACAGTCCGGACATTCAAAGTTCGCCGCCGATGCCATGTTCTCTGGCACCACCAAGAGACAGGTCACATGCCAGGGGGTGGCGCACGTGACACAAGTGAGAGTCACATCCTCCGGCGGCTTCTCTTTGCACACCATGCAAATGCCGTCCGCATCGAGGGGAAGCTGCTGCTGTGCGCTAACTTGATCCATGGGTGTTAGAGAGAGGAATTTACAGATACATACATGTCGGTGTGTGTATCGATGGAAGAGGCGTAGACCAGAGGGAAAGTGATCGGGCGGGTTTTAAAAGGGAGCTTTTGGGGATGACTTTGAGTTTGAATTGGCGAAATTTTTGGTACGGCCCAAATTTGAAGAGATTGGATGAAAATAGACCTTGTACTAGTTTTGGTCAAATAAGACTTTCTTATCATGAGTTATTAAAATATCAAATCTACTCTTCACCAAAAAAAAAATATCTTTCAAAATTTCACATTTCATCCACATACATGTGTTTTTATGGTGTTTCCTTCCGGGTAATCACCCCTAAGGAAGAAGTAATTTACACGAGAATAGTTCACATATTATACTTGATGAGAAAAAAGTAGACATGCTCGGAACATAATGACAAAGTAATTAATAGAAAATAGTTAGCTTCTTAATTTGTTGTGAGAAAAAAAGACATGGATTTTACAAACACATGGAGCTTTTTTTCATGAGCTTGAATTTGGAGCTTTTTGTCGAGCTAATTTCACTAATTGTCCTAGAGTTAACGTAAAACATGAAATTGATCAATAGTTAAATAATATTACATAATTGATTGTTAGTCAAACTAACGTCATTTCTCATGTAGTAGAATCGGTCATTTCACTTTTACTTTCAGCAATTAGCAAATGCAAATATATATCTTGTATGTTTCAATTACATATCAATTGCTTAAATGCTTTTAGTTATTAAATCTACAGGTGGACTAACGACCATTGAAGACATAGATTCCTTCGAAATGGACCTTTTTAGCTTTGTTGCCACATTTTTGATACATATTAATGATGAAAAAGTATGGTTAGGTTTAGATAGAGTGATTACGGATTTTTATGATTAGACATGAGATTTTTCCATCAAAAGAATCACAATTTTTTTTTTTTGAAGATCTGTAATTTCATAACATATACAATGATCGTTAGCTGATGTCCATGATTACCAAGCCAATGTCAGATCTAGAGTGGACAATGCTAAAGGAGTGACAAATTACATAATATTATTGAACTTTAATGACTAAGTGACTCATAAAAATACTTTAATATTTAATTTAAAATTTTACTTTATCTTCATTGATCATTTGTAAAATTAACTCGTCTTCTATTTCACACTAGAGTTCATGTTTGGTAAAGCTTTTTCAAATCAAACGTATAAGATGAATATCAATTTCATTTTTTTGTATATTCTACTTACAAGTAAATAAGAAATTTTTTGTCTAAAAAGGTAATTTCATTTTTACAAAAAAATTAATAATAATAAACAAATTTTTCCTCAATCAAAACTGAAAATCATTAGGATACTAAAGTGAGTTAGTTTTAAAATAAGTAACTTTTTGCACTAAATAAATAGAAATTAATGGATAGAGGATGATATTTGTGAGTCTCACAAAATGTGTGAATAAAAAGTGGGTTAAATGTAAACATGAGGCAAACATAGGCTAAAAATTCTCCAAAATTGCTAAGACATTAAAAATTTATCAAAAATAACTCTTTTATTTATTTTTAAATGTAGCCAAACATGCTATAAGTTAAAACCAAAGAAAGTCACCAATTAGAATATATCTCAACATTTATTACGTTTTAATTCATAAGCACTCTCTATTCCTATTTATTTCTATTAAGCAAGAATCCAAAACAATGAGACAAAATAAATACGGAAGTTGAAATTAGTGAAACCATTCAAAACACATTAACTCTCTTTTGTTGGATTTCAACAGCCACTACATAATCAGATTGTAGATTTATGAATAATGACCATTAATTCCTTGGAAAGAGAAGAAAAAATCCATTTGAAAATTTTTTGTGCTATACAAATCTACAAAGGAGCCTACTTGTTACTAGTTGACGGGAAACTTGACCCTGTGACATTTAATATATCGAATCAATATTTTTATTACGTGCAAATTAAAGACAACATAAAGCTGTCATAGCAACTCCTTTGAGATTTCGAGACGTAAATAGACGAAAGAGATGAGTACGAATAGATAGTAACTTTAAATACAAATTAATTAGGAAACAAAATAAATATTGAAATAAATAAAAGATAGGGAATAATGTAAATATTGTGGTTAATTATAGATATCCAAAAGTTTGACTTCAATGTTTTTCCTATTTGTATTTATTAATTTAAAACAATTATTAAAATGAAATAAATTTATACTTTGAAACACACAGCAATTAGATTCACATATTAAGATATAAAATGAGAATATTTTATGTGATGTAAAAGGAAAGCTCAGCGTCAAGTTTTTTTGAGTCTTGAAAACCAATCATGAAAATCTTGTTTTGCTGCGGTGGAAGAGTATACATAAAATATCATAAGCCAAAGGGACAAAAGAGAATGTTCTAACTACTAAAATAATAGTATAATATCATCCAACACCAATATTGTTAAAACACCAGCTTAGGTGGCAATACGTGATAGACTCAATGAAATGTCATTTAATTCTACAACTCATTTAATGTCACATTAATATCACTTATATTGATGTTAAATATCATACTCAAAATAATATCATAATAGTAATAATGACAACGCGTTAAAATTGAGGCAATTCCATGATTGTGAAACCATGTCATTCTCTTGTAACAAAATACAGAAATAGGAATTGTTAAAAAAGGGGGTCGTGGGTCACCCAAGTGGATGGCCCGACCTACAAGATATATTGAGTGATTTGAACTTGAATTAGACCATTTAACCTCCATCAACATGTCATGCAAAATGTGAGAGAAAAGACGACTGGAAGTTGTGAAATTTGTATGTGAAAATGTAGAAAAAACGAAAGGGGCCAATGCCAAGAACAATGATTTTGACAAGAAAACTCACAAAACTTTGCATTTAGGTAGTGAATAATGATCTCCTTCCAACGTGATTGAGATTGTTATTATAGGAGTCCAGCAAAATGCAAATTTTGGAATATGGAAAATTAAGGTCATTTTACTATGAAGATATTGGAAATTCATCATTTTCAAGTAAGAATCCTTGAACCAAAATTTATCTTCCAAAACATGCTGAAAATTCTTTCATTGGTATCAGAGCTACAAGGTTAAATTCTTTGCAGTGTTTCATGTCTAAGTTTGCCTTTATACGATTAAATTGTGTTGTGAATCTTTTATGTTCAAGTATGCATATGTGATCTTTAATAGTATCTTTTGATATACATACCCAGAATGAACAAAATTTTGGAATTATATACTTCATATATAGTAGTGTATTCATATGTAAAATGTCGTGCTATTTCCCTTTTTGTATTTGGGAGAAAACTGAAACCTTATATAATATATAGAAATTTTAAAATATTAGAGAATTCGATTTGCTGATTTTCATGCAGTAAAATTAGTATAATTAAAAAGGTCATTCAATGAGCTCTTAAACTATGTATAGGACTCTCAATTTGTATTAAAATTAAAACGTTATAAGTCTATAAAGTTCATGTCAAATTTCTTTAAAAAAAAAAAGGTATGCAAAATTGAAGAAGATGATGAATAGTAACTAGTGCTCATCGCTCTCTATATATTGTGTTGTAATTCGTAAAATCTAAGCACACCATTAAACTCAAAACTTCAAAATTTGAAGATTAGAACAAAACTTTGGGTGGAACTATGCATGTAATGCAAGACGTGGTTCACGCATCGCCTATTTTTTAAAGCATATTCCTTTTTTTGGCACGTGAAGCCTCAATTTGTAATTTTAAAAAATGCATTTTGTTCCTTGTAATACTTTGAATTTTTCATTATATGAATATTATATTTTCGAATGGTTAAAATACTTTTATGTATTAAGCGTTTAAAATATATTTACATGGAAATTATACTCTAACTTAATTTAAATTTAAAAATTTATATTAAAAACTTGAGAGCATCTTTGTACATTTCCTATGAGACTCCAAGGAGTAGGTGTGACGTTTACATTGGCAAAGCTGGAAGGAAAATTGCATTCCTACTTATGAGGGTGGTCTAGACTTCAGAAAATTACAGAATGTGGTGTACACATTCTCTAAGGCTCTGGTGGTTGTTCCATTCTCAAAGATCACTTTGGGTCCAGTTTTTATTGGAAAAGTATTGTATGGTGACATGTCCTTTGCTTGCAGCAGTTCCCTACTCAACTTCTTCTAACCGGAAGAGGCCGAAATTAGTTAGGCCCCAGACAGAGTCACACATTGCATGACACCTTGGAACAAGTCAAATATTCTTTTGGTAAGATTTTTGGATGTGAGAGGTCACGTTGGCATCCCTATTCCCACACTGGCAGCATACATCTGCGAGGGTACAAGAGTTTTTTGATGATACTGGGTGGGATATAGGACATTTATTATAGATTCTCCCTCATCTTATGGCGGTACAAATAGGGGCTATACCTTTATTTGCAGATGCTCCGGATCGCATTGTTTGAAAGGATACATCGAATGGTAGCTTCGCTACCGGTCTGCATGACAGCTTGTACGTACGGGACATCAGTATCAAGATTCATATCGATTACTGTGGAGCTCCATTTTGCCGGTTACTGTCTCATTCTTCTGCTGGAGACTATAACATGACATCATTCCAGCAGATGTGTTTATTCAGAAGAGGAATGGATGCTAGTTGGCTTCTCGTTGCCAGTATTGTTCCAAGATTGAGACTATCAATTACATCTTTACTGGCAGTAGCATCTTCGATCAGGTATGATAGCATTTTGAGGATATTTTTTAGATACCTGTGAGTTCAAGAGAGGGAGTTAGATGGAGGTTCCAGAGATGGCGGTATTCTGGACTGTATGTTCAGTGTGGACACATTCGCACTATCATTCCTCTACTAATATTTTGGTATCTATGTATTGAGAGGAATGATGCAAAACATAGGGGAATCCGCATAGTGGCCAAATGTATCATTTGGAAGGTTTTTTGCATGATCCATTTTCTTTACATGGGAAGACCTTTTTCGAGATGTACATTGTCGAGGGGATTTGAAACTTACACCCATCTTTGGTATTTCTTTGGACACACTTCTCCCCATGTTATGGTTTGGTGGTGCACTACATCAGTCAGATTTGTTAAGATCAACACTGATGAATTCGTTAAGGATGGTTTTGCGAGATCATGCATGACATTGTATTAGGGCTTTCTTAACTTCGTATGGATCGTGCATGATATTAGAGACAGAGCTCAGGGTTATTCTTGATGGGATTCTACTAGCTCTAGGATACGGTCTTTCAGACATTTGGATTTAGTCAGATTCTGTAGTGGCTATTCACTGCATTATTAGAGGAGGTGGACCATCGACTATTCAGGGTATATTTAGACAGATCACAGATATCGTATCATTCGACAGAGACACAATTTTCCACATCTACATAGATGGAAATCAGGTTGCAGATGCTCTTGTTGTAGAGGGTTGAGATCATCTGCGATATCGGATATATGAAGTAGTTGACCTACCACGACATATTAGGACACTTGTATAGATTGATAGACATGGACTGCCCATCATTAGGATATGTTTTTTATTTTTTATTTTTGTCTTTATTTGCATTAGTTCTTATTGTAAGGGAAGTAATACTTCATTTTTTACAGCTTTACATTCATCCTTTATCATTTAATTTTATTGTAAGGGAAATATTATTTCCTCATTTACTGCTTTTATTATTTCCTCAAGTAACCACGGTATTCCTCCGCCACAAGTGATGACATATTAATAAAAAATCGAAGATATTGCCATCCTTTAACTAAAAAAACTCAATTTAAATTTAAAAATTTATACTAAATCTAAAATATTTATTTAGGCATTCTGTTACCTAGTTGGAGTTTTTCAAGATGCTCTAAGTTATCCGGTCTTGTACATTAAAAGCTACTTTGAAAGTATTTTAAACCCATCCTTTTTTCAAAAAATTTATATTTTTTTCAAATTGCATTTAAGTTAGAAAAATATGATTTTAGTGTCAATTTTTTATTTTAAATAATACAGGTCCCCGTGTTCTTGAGTTGTATTGGTCTTGATTCGGTTAAGTGATTTATTACAACACATTTTCATTTTCATGCTTAGCCCCCGAAGGCTCATGCACACTTTTAGCATTCTAAAAAGAAACTAAAAGACTATCATATATAATGTGTTAAGAAGCACTTATCGAAATTAGGAAATGGAACATAACCTATCAAAACACATAAAATGTTTAGAAGGATTGTGTGACGCTATGATTTTGAGACATATATTTAGTAATAAGTAGAATATAAGCATTCTATGTTCACTTCTCATTTGTTAGGACTTTGTTGTAAAAAAAAAAAAATAGATTATGGTGATGTTGAGAACCAGTATAATGAAATTTAATTTATGCGAGTTTTATTCTTGTATTATGTTTGAAATTATTTTTCAAAGAAAATTAATTTGTGACATCATGATATATGTTAATATACATGTTGATTGGGAAATTTAATTTGTGATATAATGTTACAAGTTAAAATCTCATATAAAACTATTTAATCCATCAATTGAGTGGGAGTTCCATGGTTGGAAGAATTAATGTAATTATCGTCCAAAACTTTAAAAACAATTTACAGTATGAAACAAAGTTTATGATAGTAAAATATAAGGATTGTGGATGATAATTGGAAACTTAGTGAACTTTTGACTCTGTTGCTAATATTGAATTATTGTATATATTTATTCACACAAATGCAAAACAATATATTTGTATAAATGGGCATTGATAAAATTTATGTTGTCTTTAAAATATAATAGATTATGGAAACAAAATCTATAGCCGTTGACCTCGATAAAAGTTATAAATTAAATATGACAACATTTGACACGATAAGACTTTGGATATACTGGAAGAACATGATATTTCAGAGAGTATCGACTATGGAATACAAGACTTAAATTATGAGACCTAGTGTAGGTCATATTGCTCTAGAGAATAGAGATCAATAATTCTTTTTAAGTACGGAAAATATAGTTCTTGTGCATTTGATTCAATAAGTGTTGTGAAGGATGATCTTATTCTCAAATGTGAATAAGTTCAGTTGGTTGACTTAGTATTTTACATTTTAGTTGGTCATGTTTTCTCTGACGAGTATTAAGTTCAAATTGGTCTCTTTCCAGTAGTTGAAAACGTTGAAGATCATATGACTTATATATTGAAGTGCCATTTTCTTTATTGACACTACCCATATTTAAGCTAGAGGGTGTACGATTTTTGTTGCTAAGTCTCGAGGACATCATTGTGTAGTAATGCTCTAGTTCTCGTAAGATTTTAGATCTTAAGTATTAAATGAACTAGAACAAAGATGCAAAATATGGTGAGACTGAAAAAGGGATCAAGAAGAACATATGAGATAGTAAGGACTTGGGTTGTTTTGTAAAGGATAAATATTACTAGAGTTCAAGTGCGTCAACTATAAGGTACTGAATTACATAAATCGGAAGTGCTTGAGCTAAAGAATATTGTACTTGAAAATATCTCTTAGCGTTGTATACTTGTCAAACACTAGTTATTAAATCTTATACTATGTAAATAGTGGATTGAAGAGTAAGAAACCACTTAATGTGAGATTAAGAATTGTCTATGATCAATCGTTGAGTCTTTGACTTGATACCAAATAGATATATGTAAATTATGAAGATAAAGTGGATATTAATACGATTGATGCTGCAACATAGTATTTCAAGGTGTACAAAATATCCTCTTGTTCGGTATCACAATTGCATCAAAGAGACTCTATTAAACTTAATTTCAGTAGTTGTTCTTCTAATAGTGGTCTTTAACTTCGACATTTTTTGTGATAGTTTTATTCATAAACATAGTGTTTATGTTTATTATGGTTCTTGAAATTTGTGTAATGGTTTGAGATGTTGAGTTGGGAATAATACATTTTTTAGAAAACTAGTCAAAAGGCTATAAGGTTGAAACTTCTATTATAACTCATCCATCCAGATATTCGTGAACCTATGCTAATGAAAGACAGAGATAGAACCACATATTTTCATTACATTTATAGAAGAATTCATATAGAATTCATATATTTCAGTTGTGTTTATGATTTTCATAAGTTGAAAGCATTAGAGTGATTTAAACTTTACTTAAATGGAGTAGAAATCATGTTATGAAAATGAAGACCTTGAGAATTGTTTGAGAACGTAAATCTCTATCATGAAAGTTAAATGAACTATATAATGAAAGAGAAATTATGCTCAATTAACTATTCCTAGTTCACCAAAATTATATGGTGTATTGTATAGAAGGAATAAGAGTATTGCTAAATGTGTTGAGGTTTGAAATTATGCGGTCTAACTTACTTATTTTCTTTTGGGGATAATGTTAGTTAGTGATGACTTGTCATTCAATGGAGTTTTTGCAACACTTGTACCTTCATTATTGTATCAACTTTGTACATGTAGATAACTTAATATGGGTTATTTAGACTTATCATGAACAATTTATGATTCTTCCAAATGAGTTTGGAAATCTGAGTCTAATAAGAACGAAGTGTATTTTTATGAGATATAAATGCTAATCCAAATTGTACTTGTTCATAAGTGACATTTTGGATGGATATTGAGTTATAAAATGTGACATTTGACATTTTTCTTAGTAAGGGAGAGAGTTTGGAAAATATTTCTTGGAATTAGATAATACATGTGCTTGGTGAACAATTAAAGTACATATTAGTTCTCCTTACTTCTGATTTTAAGTGAGACTAATCTATTTTCAAATAACTTGGTCTTGGTTCACCAAAAAGCTTTCTTTATAGGAGTACAGAAAGGAATAATAGATGGAAGTAATGAAAGTATAAATGGAGTATATAAAATTGAATTAAATGTGAGGAAAAATAGATGAAAGTAATGGAAGTATAGATCAAGTACCAAAAATTTGGGATGTGGTAGATATTCTCACTGGACATCAAATCTTTTCTAGAATATTCGGGTTCTTGAAATATGAACAGAGGACTTGTGATTTTATGATATATATAAAACTCATTTTATTTTTTGAAAAATAAAAGGTTATACCCAATGTAAGGATATCGAGTGCGATAAACATTTTTCATTATAGTGAAATTTACTTTTGTGTGCATATGTTAGCCATAATAATGAGTTTGAATTAAGGGTTATAACGAATAGACCAAGCTATATTTTTGTTCTCATTGGAGAACTAATTGAAGACATCTATATGAATTGACTTGTAGGTTTCATAAAGACCTTTAGAACTGTGGTAACTTTATCGTTATACTTGTGGCTTGAAGCAATTATCTTGATTGATACTTGAGTTTTGACAATTTTTAATCTAGTACGAGGTTCATCATGTGGATAAAGATATTTACGTGAAGGTATAAGAACATTTTATGCATTATAGATAGCATTTTTAAATTTAGAGAGTCAAAATTTTTAAGCACTTCAATAATGCACTCTATTTTGACTCTTCTTTTTGCTTTTTTCAAGAAACATTTATTGATTTCTTCTCATATTTTATTTAACATAATTTTTTACATATTAACTACCAATCAATTGAAATGTGATTTGAATAGTTTAAAGAGTAGAATGTTGATATCTATGATATATTAAATGTAATTATTGTATATTAAGAATAGAGAGCGAGTTTTGTTTTCTAAATTTAGAGAGCCAAACTCACTCTCTATTTTAAATGTTAAAATAGAATCTCTTAGAATTTTTTTTAACCATCAACTCTTTGGGATAAATAACATTTTTTATTTAGGGAGTCTCTTGGAGCTTATTTTTAAATGTTAAAAGATTATTTTAATTTTCTTTTTCTATTATAGAAGCTTTACATTATTATGATTCTATAATATTTCCAACTGGTGACCTACTACCCTATTGATACTCTTATATCAAAAGGTAACAAACGAGCTTTGTATATGTCCATAGACTCATAAGTACACAAAGAAAAAAATAAAAATTACCATATTCTAGTACGGTTAGGAGATTGATGCATGTTATGATGTATATTTGCCCTAACATTTGTCATGTCATGCATCTAGTTAGTAAGTACAATCTTTATAAAGGATATTATGATACCTGATGAGTTTCCATTATTCTATTTATTATCAAGGGAATAATTTGTGAGATATACATATGTTGTCTAAGAGACTTAGTCCAGCACAAATAGTTATTAGACTTGTGCACACTTACTATATATGGTGGCATCTTTTGAAACAACAAGAAGTAGATCTTGTAGTTTATATCTTGAAAGCACAAGAAATTAGTTGGTTTAGATGTATTGACTGTCTAATGATATTTGTTGAAAGTATGAGATCCATGATAATTATACAACTATTGCATATGTTCGAATCCTTAGTATATTGATAGAACCAAACAATCAAGGGTATTTCTGTAAGAGATATTAACAAGGAAAATATCTTTGCGATATATTTACGCACATGGTGATAGGTAATCATTGCAATCTAAAGATATTTAGAGATATACTTGTTTGTCATATCGAATCTCTAGAATTGTGATACTTTATATATCTGAACAATCTTGATTGGATTTTGTATGCCCATAAATGAACAATTTGGAGTTTATGTGTAATCTATTATGATTACCAAATAAAGAAAAATATGAACATATAAATATGTTGAACAAGGTAAAATTAGCTCACTCGCACAAGCAATCGCCTCAGCTAATTTGAGGATGTGCTAAGTAAAGACAAAATATTCATACTATGTACATGATCTGGTTGCCCTGTTGAAGTATCAAGATAACATTTATTATATGTAACCGAAATGGATATAGATTCTACTGTCTAGTGTTTAGTAGCTAGATCAAATTCTCGATTTGAAATTTCTTTAAAAAATAAATATAAGGAGAACTCAAATTAGGTATCGTAGAATACACAAACTAGGATCTATACTATGATGTCGTTAAAAGATATGACATAAACCCTAAGAGAGGGAGAAAATACTATTGTACATGTTTCATATTGTAAGTACTTTTATGATCAGCAACGAGTAAATGAATGAATGGACCACTCTTCCTCATTGTGTGAGACCCTATGATTCATATAATATCATACATACCCTTATGACTTTTACTATTTCTTAATATTTTATTTCAGTCCGATTGGTTTATGATGTTGTCCATAACTATGATTGATTCAATTTGATAGACATGTCAAGGAAGTAACTATTTAAAGTTGAAGGATTTGAGTAGATAAGAAATATAATTTTGACATTTCTATTTGAATTCACCAACTGGACAATTATTTAACCATTTCAGGTTTTAAAAATAATTATGAATATAAGAATGTAATGTCTCATGTTCTATAAATATCCGAGGGATTGAAAATATTTGAATTAATGTTGGAAAATGAGTTTGGAGTATAACAAAATGTAACGCTCCTCTAGTGTGTGTGTGTGTGTGTGTAACAAGTTTATATAGTATCATGAGCTCTAAAATATATTCGCTTATCACATGAATTTTGTGAAATGGATCTTGAGAAAACCTGATGTGTGATGTTAATTGTCACGTATGGCTCAGATCAAGCCCATTATCTACGAATAAGAGATGTTGAAAAATTGGTTATGGATCGTCCATGTGAAATGACCTAACCTGTAAGATATTGAAATGAATATGAGGGAGTGCTTTGAACTTTGAACTAAACATTCTGACTTTTCTTAACCTCCCTAAACTCTTATTAACTTATCTTAACATGTGAAAATGGAAGAGAAAAGATGAACGAATACAAAGAAATTTGTATGTGAAAATACACCAAAATGGAAAAGACCTAGAACCATATTTTGGTGGAAAAACTCACAAAGCTTGTCACTTAGATTGTAGATAATGTCTCCTCCTCCTATTATGTTCGAGATTGGGACCATATGGGCATAACAAAATGTAGATTTTAGAATATGAGAAAAATAAGGTGATTCAACTATGAAGATCTTGAAAATTCATTCTCGTCAAGTAAGAATTGAAGAACCAAAATTCATATTCAAGCATGCTGAAAATTCTTTTGAAAGTCTCCAACATTGAGTCTACTCTTGAGTTTTTGAAATTGTAGCATACCACAAGGGCATAGGATCTAGTGAAAAGGTCTATTGTTTGTTCGACTAATGGAATGGATCGAACAAGTAGCTCATTTGTAACACGTTTTCTTAAATAATCAATGTCAAAATATTTAGTCTGTGCACAAAATAGAGGATTAGATGCAAGTATCATATTTCCTTAATTATTACACATACAACTTGATGAGATGGTGACTTCATGTAGAAAAGAGCAGCAACATTGGCTTGTGTTCTACATTTTGTGCTCAAGCTGGCAATAATTATGTAGTAGAATTCCATGAGATGATATTTGACCTAAGGTTAAAGTAATCTTTGTTCTATCATCGACACAACATACTTTGTTAGCATCGGTGAGTTCCACAATGTTGAGCTTGGGTGACGTATAGTAGCAAAGACCCTCAATAATGCGACTTTAAAATATCCAGTGACCTTTTTGCATGCTTTCCAATAAGTTTCTATAATACTAGAGGAAAACTTAATTTGTTGACAAAATAAGTGATTTCATGGTAAGATTATATAGCATCAATTGTGCGAGAAAGATTAACTAACCATGGCGTGTTTCTTTTGGTTTGGCGAAGTAAATCGACAAAGTACTTAGATTGAGATAGATAGAGACAATAAAAATTGTGTTGAGTTTTTGTTGATACCTGATAAATCTTAGGGTTATGATGTTTATCGTTTAAGTTAGTTTCATAGGTTTCGGTCGAGGATTAAATTAACACCACAAGGTGGGACCTGGACCAAAAAGCTCGACCTAAGACTTAATGGACCTTTTGAAGCAACAATTGATTGAATTAGCTGCTCATGGCATTATGAGTGATGGTCCATTTGTACCCTCTTTAGCCTATTGTGCCTTAGCTTGGATGCTTATATGATTTTTCCTTCATGTGAATTGGAAAGTGTGGTTTGAGGAAGAATAACTTAGGCAGCTAGTTCTTCATCTTTGTGACAACTTCTTTTTAAGAAAGAGACGCTTTTGTGTTCTCTTCTCTTTGTAAGTGCCACCTTCTCATTTCCTTTGTGGCATAGAACTAATAACCTAAATATTACCTATATATGGCATTACAGACTTGGTCACTTGAATGCATTCCAAACTATCAATTGATTTTGAATTATTTGACAAATATGAATCATGCATGTTAGGCAAGATGACCATATCCCCATTTACTTGAAAAAGAGAAAGAACTGCACAATTACTAGGCCTAATACATAGTGAAGTATGTGGACCCATATCAATTACTGCTGGATAAGGTTTCTCTTATTTCATCACATTTACTGATGACTATTTTAGAAATGGTCATGTATACTTGATCAAATTCAAGCATGAATCTCTTAAAAGGTTCAAGGGATTCAAATTAGAAGTAGAGAAATAATTAGGTATAGAAGTAGAGAAACAATTAGGTAAATGTATTCTCAAGCTAAGATTCGATCGAGGTGAGAATATCTTAAATGAGAGTTTTTAGATTATCTAAAAAAGAATATGATTCTTTTGCAGCGGACTCCATTACATGCACCGCAGCATAATGGTGTTTCTGAATGGAGGAACCGCACACTCTTGGACATTGTGCGATCAATGATGAGCCATGCAAACCTTCCAAATTTTTTTTTAAGGTCATGCACAAATTGTCAGGTGCTACACACTAAATTGTCTCCCATCTAATTCAGTCGACAAAATTCCATACGAGTTATGGAAAGGAAGAAGACCTAACTTGTCTAATATTAAAGTTTGGGGTTATGACACTTATGTGAAGTGCACTATATCGGATAAACTAAAGTCTAATTCCAATAAATACATATTTGTGAGATATCCAAAAAAGATATTTGAATATCAATTCTATATTCTCATTGAGAAGAAAATCTTCATATCGAGACATATGGTCTTCCTAGAGTAAGAGTTCATTCTAAGAAAAATAGAAGTTGAAGGAGTTCAAGATTCCACATATATGGTAGACCAAGTAAATTAATATGAGTCTGATCCCACACTTGCTGATGGACAAACTTTTCATCATGAAGTAGGTACTACTGAGGACACTTCAACTCTGTGTAAATCTTGTTGAATCATTCGACCTCCTAGAAGGTACGAATTCATGATTATTAATCAGGCTTTACTAATCGAGGATGATGAACATACTAATTATGCAGAAAAAAAAGTCAAGTGTTGACTCAAAGAGATGGTAAGAGGTCATATAATCCAAAATAAAGTCAATGTATGTAAACAAGTTTTGGACCTTGGTTGACCTTCCTAATTGGACAAAACCCATATGTTGTAAATGAGTTTACAAAAAAGAGGTCGACATTGATGGAAAAATCCATACATACAAAGTGTGGCTAATAACAAAAGGATTACAAACAAAGACAAAGAGCTAACTTTGAAGAAACCTTTTTACCTATAGCCATAATTAAGTCCATTCGGATTTTACTTGCAATAGCTACATATCATGATTATTAGATATGACAAATTGATGTCAAAACTGTATTCCTTGACATGAACTTGTAAAAGGAAGTGTACATTATACAACTTGAAGGTTTTAAATTCAAATATGCTTATAAGGTATAAAAACTTGATTGATCCATAATATGGATTGAAGCAAGCCTTTAAGAGCCGAAATCTTTGATTTGATGAAACAATCAAAAATTTTGATTTTATAAAAAATAAAGACGAATTGTGTGTTTACAAGAAAATAGTAAGAGCGTTGTCGTATTCCTAATATTATATGTATAAGACAAATTACATCTATGAACAATGTCCTTGTATTTCAATAGTTGAAATTATGATTGTCAAATAATTTTTTCGTAAAAGAGATGGGAGAATAAACTTGATCTATAGAGATAGATTTAGAAGATTGCTTAATTCATCACAATCTACATAGTTATAATCTTGAGAAGATTTTATATAGAGAAAACGAACTGAGCGTTCATTGATACATTGATGCTAACTTCAAGTCAAACTAAAATGATAGAAAATCTCAATCAAAATATTGGTTTACTATTAAGCGGTGTGTTAGAAAGGTTTCAAATAGGAAACAATCATTAATTCAATAACAAAAGCCTTATACATCATTACTTTAGAAGCAAATGGTCTGGATCAAGAAGTACATCAATGAACTTGGAGTAGTTCTTAACATTGTTGATCACATGCTTTTGCATTGTGATAACAATGGACCCATCATACAAGTGAAGAGCTAAGGTCTTATCAATGATCCAAACATTTGTTAAAGCGCTATCATCTCATTAGAGAGAGAATACAAAGAAATGATGCAAATAAAGAATGAGTTCCAACAATTGATAATATTGCGATCCACCGACAAAGAGTTGTCGCAGCATAAACATGATTGTCATGTAGACTCTTATGATATTAGATACATAAGTGATTTGATCTAGTGTAAGTAGGAGTTTGTAAGTGATATGCCATATGTCCAATCAACTTTGAACATAAACACTTTAAATATATAATTGATACATTTCATTTGTGGTAGATCTATTATTTAATTTAATTAATACTCAATTAAAGTAAATAATAGAGTACGTAGATTCAAATCTTAGTAATTTGTTAATCACAATTAGATGTGATTATGAGATACAAATTACATAAAACTGAATTTTAGATAGTCCATTGTCGTAAGTAATAACAAGATATGTATTAACCATTACGTGTGACATTTCTTACTTATGAAGTAAGTAGCTGATACCACAAGTTAAAATGTGATGACACTTAAATGAATACGTGGATGTTCTGTTAATAAAATTAGAGATCCGTTTGAGAGATTCCACGTGGATAACTATCTGAGTGTCGTGATTAATCTCTAATGTTCAGTAGTGAAATTAGTCATTCGACTTGAAATCATCATAGTGCCTTATATGAGGACATTCATACTTTGGTGATGTTGGATGTTGTTTTGTCAAGGGTCGCTAATACAGCATCATTTGGATATGTCAAGAACCATATGAAAGTTGTGACGATCAACAGAGTATTCATCATTCTTAGATAGTAAGAGTATGATCTAAATTCCATTAAGTTACGTTGATAACGAAATCCTTGGCAAATGTGTACTCATAAGTCAAAAAAGAGTTTTTGACTTATATTGACTTAATAGTGGGATGAAATATATGATCGATGATGACGATTGTCACATATTCATATATCATAATCATTCGCATTATGTTGACGAATGGATTATAGTTTCAAGGTAAACAAACAAGTTTGATTTTGTCATACCACGTGACATTTCCTGTCACATGTTTAAATTTTCATATATACTAAGTTAAAATCATTAATTTAAGATGAAATTTCATATTTACTTCGAAAAAAACCCTCAACAATGTAAAATTCATAGTTACAAAAAAAAAAAAAATCATGATTCAAAAGTTAAAAAGGGGCATTAATCAGCAATTATCATAAAAAATTAGCCTGCCAAATGCTCTCCTTTTACTAAATAATCCTGAAATCTATAATTAGTTATTGAATAATCAAACAAAATATGAATTAATTGAATCAAAATTCTGAAAATACAAATATGTAGATTTGCGTTGATTGTTCGCATGTTTCGAGGAGAAAATACAGAAAGTCCCTTGAAAAAAAGCTAATTAGAGCAGCCCCTGATTTCGTAGTATTGATTTGTGAAAGATTTACTCTTTCTATCTCAATTTTTCTTGATCTGGTGATTTATATTTTGGTTTTTGTATCTGTTTTTCGCCTCTGTTTTTGTGTATTAGATTAAAAACGTATATGTTATTAAGGTTATAATTTATTTCTTATTTATATTTTAGCGTCTTGTTTATACTGATTTTTGAAAATGACCCTAATTTAAGGGTATTTGTGTAAGTTGCACTAAAATTAATTCTAGTTTTTGACTCATATTTTTTATTAACTTTTTTAGTTGGCTAAGCTTTTTAAACCAAACCAGTACACTATCGCGAACGTTAGTTTAAAATGTGGACCATCTAAACAACTTTTCTCAGGCATGGAGGACCATTGATAAACAATAATGAAGAAACATAGAGAAGACAAAAAAGAGGAAGGATCAAGAAAAGGGGACAAAACCATACTGCAACTTTAGAGGTAACAATGGAGATAACTTAATAGAAAGCAAATGGGAGCACTAAATTTATGAGTTTAAGGTGCACTGTGCGATTATCTAAAATAAGTATAGTACTAATAATATGCTACTCCTTTTTGTATTTGGACGAAATAGTCCTTTTATATATAGACACCTTTTGTAATGGCCAATTAGCCACGCAATTCGATGTACAGTAACATTAATTTGATATTTGTATATATAGCCAGAGGGCTCAAGCTAGTACTGTAATGGATTGGATTATCCTTATGTTAAAGTCAATGGTGTTGTGAAAAAAATATATGGTAACATGTTAATTATTACTTTATTGGCTTTCTTAATTTTATGATTTTTTTGTTACAAAATAATAGTGAATGAATACCTGCTTAACAAATATTGGATGAACACATACCGACTGTGCAACTAACTTACCGTATGAAAAGAACAAATACCAGCAGTGCAACTAACTAATCGTATGGACGTATGCCAACTGTGTAGATACTATATAAACAAATACCGATTGGACTGCTAACTAACCGAATGTTGGCCAAAATATTACAGATTAAATAATTTTATTAATCATAAAAAAAAAAAAGAAAAGACCAAGTAGTATAAATTGCAGGAAATAAAAATCCAATGAATTTTGAAACTGAGGCATGTATGAACACAACTTTCTTAAAATAGATCGCCCCCCTCATCGTAGGTGCTTAAGGTTTAGTTCGAGCGTCTGTTTCTCAGGATACAATGGAAAATAAGTAGAGTTTGAGCACTGCAGATGCTATTTTGCCGAACTGACTTAGTATCTTAACAGTATCACTACAAAGACTTTGACAAAAAATGAAAATTATGGATGCAAAAAATCGATAAATATTGTTATATCCAGAGGAGAAATTTTTCGTGTGTTTGTAAGGAAAGAAGATGCCTAAATAAATAAGTTGTAATGAAGAATTAACAGCCAAGGAGTTATGCCATTGAGCACCATTTACCCGACTGTTAATCTCTCCATTAACACATACATAATTACATGAGTTTCAGGAGTTAAAAGAATTTGAAAGTTTTTTTTTTTTATTTCGAAAATTAATAAAATAAAGGTAAGGGCACATTTTGATCCATTCGGTCTGATTTTCGTGTATTCAGGTCACACCCGCACATAAGTTCAAGGTCTGAAGCCTTTTTCGGTCCGTGATTTGCACCCCCTATGCGCGCACGTAAAAAGAGCCTCTATACTACACATGATTACACCATTCTAAAGTATAATCATATTTAAAGTGGTCATGCTTTATCCATTTTCCTAAGTGGGATAACTTTAACTAGTTTTCTTTCAACATAAAACCTCTTTTAATTCATTAATTTGAGCTCCAATTTTTCATTCGCCCGAATATCAATTTTGACAAGTAAATATATGACTTCGATATTCTCACGGAAGAGAAAACAAATCAATCACGATCTTCCAAAGTAAACAAATGGGTCCCAATCAAATTTTTTTATCAAAGTTAGCCATTCAATTTATTTATTTTTCCAACAATCCCCCACATGAATGAAAATTGAGAGACACATAGAAACATTAGACACAAAGATTGGTGATATATTTCAACGGTTGAAACCTGCATATGATAGGTAGGTATTACTCTTTGAACCTTTCATTGTGAAAATATATTTACTTTACTAGCCGATCAGTAGACACGATGTCCTTGGACAGTTCTGCGTTTTATGTAAAAGATGATATACTCCACACATGGTTTTTTCTAACACAATTCAATTCTCATTGTTATATTCGTTTTTTGCCATGAACATATGCTTGGTTCTGTGAGAGTTCCCAAGAATTGAGCTCCACACAATTCTCTTAGAAGCGACCAACTTGTCTCTCGCATAGGTAATTTCTTATTGCAAGTAACCCGCATTACTTCTCTCAATTTTCGACCCATAAGAATCATTAAAAGTTTATTACTTATCCTTCATTTTTATGGGTATCACTATTATATCATAGGAATGGACATGTGGTAACATCCACCCACAGTGATTCAATGAAGTCTTTACAATTAGGTTGTCCCTTTGTATTAACTTATCCGTTCAAGGGCTTAAGTCCCATCATTTTCAATAATTTTCCAACTTACTCTCTATTTAACCATTTGGTTAG
>CAIGRP010095694.1:0-11462 GCA_903798385.1 Fraxinus cuspidata | reverse complement strand
ATTATGCCATGTTAGCATGGATCTTCTTTGAAAAATCTCCAAATATTATTTGTCAAAAGTTTACCAAATTTAAAATTTGATAAAGATAAAATTTGTAATACTTGTCAATTTGGTAAACAAGTAAAAAGCTTTTTTAAACCCAAATTACATTCTTCGGCTACAAAATCGCTTCAATTACTCCACATAGATCTTTTTGGACCTTCTAGAATCACTAGTTTGGGTGAAAAATATTATACATTTGTTATTGTTGATGACTTCTCTATATTCATTTGAGTTCTTTTCCTAAACCTCAAAGATGAAACTTTAAATACTTCCAAAAACTTTTGCAAAAAAGGTTCAAAATGAAAAACGATACTCTATTACAACCATTAGAAGTGATCATGGTAGAGAATATGATGCCAAAATATTTTTGGGTCGAAGCCGTCAACACCGCTTGCTATATTATAAATAGAATTTTAGTTAGTCGAAAGAAAACTAAAACCCATATGAACTTTGGAAAAAGAACATAGTTTAAAAGAACAATTAAATATGTTAACAGAGAAGTCATCGTCGGTTTGAGTTCTATAATGTTCATTTTGTAGCTACAAACAAAAGAGAAGTTTTTTGTGAAAGTATTTGATTGCTCTTTTAAACTCTGACAGGCTTTCGAGAAACCTATTTCTAAACTTGGTGATAAATGATTTGGAAGAGGCTTAAACATTATTGTTAATATTCGACTTCTTAGATGTACCCGCAGAATATTGTGTAGCTCGATTAAGTAAAGAAAAGTGCAAAAATGAAAGCGTACCGCAAATAGAAATACAAGGAAGAACAATTACACAATATAGCAAAGATTGAGCGGAAAAAAACATTTTTTGTTGCTCGAAGTTATAGTTTCGAAAGCCAAAAGTAGGAGCACCAAAAGAAACATAAAAAATTCGAGTTAAGACAAAGTATTCTTCTTTTAGTTCAAGAATAACCTGTTTAGATTATTGTAAAGACATCAAGAGTAGAAATCTATAATAAAGAATTTTTTTTATATAAAAGTGTAAGTCTTTGAAATGTTTACTTACTGGGAATGATTTTAGCCAGAAGGATGCTAGTCTTCGAATGACGATGATATAGTATTGAACAAAATCCAAATTTAGAATTTCGTTATGTATGTTAATTAGAAGTACCAAAAACAAATTTCTTTAGCGACTTTTCTCAAAATAAATAAAATGTATAAACTGAATGCAAGTTTGAAGTAAAAGTAACATAAGCAAATTAGAAATTTAAATCTTAATGGATTTAGTTACGGAGTGTCCATACATAAGAAAACAAAATAAATGTCCGACAATAAGTAAACATGAAAGGTACAAGTGAAAATGTACAATTCATGGAAGAGTCAAACTTTCATTGACGCGACACACTTTGTACACCATGAACATGGGGATTTCATCATTCACAAGTTCAAATGCACGCGTCACCTATTTGAAGCGGTTTATCTCTAACATAGTCTACCCAATCCATTGTGAAACAGTGTACATAACCATTTGTTCTTAGATTTGTACATATGGGCCAATCACGATTTGAAGAATCATGGATTTGAACATTCTAGACAATTTTTATTTTTTTTATGCGGCACCAATTGAAACAACCAATAGAGGAGAAACAAGTCTACGAAGAAGAGGAAATTAGAGATAGAAATGGTAGAAGAAGAACACAACAAAAGAATGAGAAGAAGAATAGGGAAAGGAAAAGTGAGGAAATTTTACCAACAAACTACAATTTATTTTATTCATTCATCATCTGTCTTTTGTTTTCCATCCAACACCATATAAATAGCCAAAATAAATAAACACAAGATAAAGGGCTTGGGCCAACCCATAATATAAGCCCAATAATAGAACGTATAAATAATAAAAATCCACAATAGAAAATAAATTTCGATGGAGGTTGCATCAACTCTCCCGAAGTGGGAGAAAAACTTGACCCTATCGAGTGGATAAATTATAAGAGACTGTAATCAATCGTCTAACTATAAACTAAGAGGTTGACCAAACTTCATCCGATGCCCATAAAAAATGTCAGTTGAGGTCTGAATCTGGGTCCCCACCAATTTTCCCTAAATGGATGGAAGGAGATCTGGGTAAAGGAAGATCTTGCTGACTCCGATAGAGCTCCAATAAATTTGGGTCAAGCTGCTGGAGTGTCGCTCTGGTAATTCATGTACGGTCAGACTCAGGTTAATCAACCAGACGAACAAGGAAGTGTTGAGCCTCTCTATCATTATTCAACACAATCTGTTCATCTAAAATAGCAATAATTTTATCTTTGTGTGCTGGGAAAGGTGGTATTAGGTTAGAAGTGGAAAGAGACTCAGGGTCAAGGTCAAGGTCCACAGATAGAGTTAAAAGAGGATCATCAGAGGGATTTTTAGATGGCCTTTATAAGCAACTAAATCCTCAACATTGAAAGTGGAGTGGTAACTAAGATGTGGTGGAAGATCAAGAACATATGCATTGGAGCCAACTTGCTTTAAAATTTTAAAAGAACCAGCACTACAAGCTTGCAATTTGGAGGCAAATCCAGGTAGACGCCGCTTCGATTGAATTCGGATCATAACATGATCCCCAATATTAAACTCAACATGTCTTTTATGCAAATCATTCGAAGTTTATATGATGCATTACTAGTTTCAAGTTGTTTATTGGTCTCAATATGCAAGTCATAACGATGTTGTACAAATGTTTCGCTGACATAGACACTCTAGCATGTGGGGACATCGGAATGAGATGTAAAGGCTTCCTAAGCTTAAAACCATGAACAACTTCATATTAACTCATACCTAACGATCTATTCATGGAATTGTTATATGCAATTTGAGCTGTAGGAAGAATCAAATCCCAATTTTTAAGATTTTCTTGGACCATAAATCTTGATAAATTACCAAGACTACGGTTAACCACTTCCGTATAATCTTGATCAATTTAGTAACAACATTTTGCCTCAACGTTGTCCAAAAGTGACTAGTGAAATGAATATCTCTATCGACACAATGGTTTTAGTAAGACTATACAATTTGACAATTTCATAAAAGTACAACGTGGCAACCTTGGATGCATATGAGGTTTTGCTAGAAGGGATAAAATGAGCCATTTTCGAGAAATGATCGACTACCATGAAAATAGAATCATGCTTTTTCAGGGTACGTGGAAGTCTTAGCATAAGATTCATACTCACATCTTTCCAAGGGCAATCAAGAACAGACCGAGGTTTGTATAGACCAGTATTTTGCCTCTTCTGTTTGGCCAAATGACATGTGTTACATGTACTAACTATCTTAGCCACATCTTTCTTCGAACTAGGCTAATATAATTGACGTTCAATCTCCCCTATGGTCTTATCATGCCCAAAGTGACCAGCTAAGCCCCCCGCATGAATTTTCCACACTATGAAGTGCCGCACTGAAGTTCGAAGGATACACAACTTATTGGCTCTAAAAAGATAACCCTAATCAAGGAGAAAACCATCTGCAATATCTGACCTTCCTCCTTGCAAATCAAGAAAGATATCCGTAAAATCAGGACATGTCACGTACTTCTCCTTAAGTCTTTCAAAATCTATGACCTTGACGCTCATAACCAACAAAAGGAGATACGACGACTTAATGCATATGCCGCTTGGTTCTCAACACCCTTCTTATATTTCAAAACAAAAGAATATGCCTTCAAATATTCAATCCAGCGACCATGTCTAGAATTCAACCTTTTCTGGGCGTTGAGATGTCGGAGGGTCTCATGGTCCAAATAAAGAATAAACTCTTGGGACAGCAAATACTGGCGCCAATAGCGTAAAGCCTGTACAACTGCATACAATTCTTTATCATAAGTCTAAGTCGAGTATCGTTGTTTGGCATCATTTAACTTCTCACTAAAATAAGCTATAGGGTGGCGTTCCTCGCTAAGGACTCCACATATTTCTATCCCAGAGGCATCAAACTCGATCTAAAAAACTTTGGAGAAGTCGAGAGGTGCATGACAGGAGCTTTCGTCATTCGCTTCTTGACAAGCTTAAAAGATTTAGGTGTCCAATGAACTTTCTCTCTTCATACATTCCGTAATATGAGCCATTATTGTGCTAAATCCCTTGATGAAGCGACAGTAAAAGGTAGCTAGGCCATGAAAACTGTCAACGTCATGTATAGTCTTAAGTTTAGGTTAATCAACAATTGCCTGAATCTTGGTGGGGCCACCAGATACCCCTATAGAGAATACAATAAATCCTAGGAAAACAACTTTATTGATGAAGAGAGAACATTTCTTGACATTAGCATACAGTTTTGTTGCACGAAGAGCTGAGCAAACCTGCTTGAGATAATCTTGGTGTTGTCAAAGTAGACGAAGAGAAACTTACCCATAAAAGGTCTAAGAGTCTGTGTCATTGGTTGCATAAAAATACTTGGGGAATTGGTTAATCCAAAAGACATAACCTGCCATTCATTTTAAAAGCGATTTTCCACTCGTCAACAAGGCTGATCCTAATCTAGTGATATACACTTCTCAAATCGATCTTAAAAAATATTGTAACACCATCATATCTAATATATCGTTAAGCTTAGGAATGGAAAAGCGATACTTCACCGTGGTCCTATTGAAGGTACGACTATCTATGCACATCCTCCAAAACTCATCTTTCTTAGGAGTCAATCGAACAGGAACTGCATAAGGACTCATAGATGAATCCTTTACGAAGGAGTTCATCTACTTGCCTCTAAAGTCCAGCGTGCTCAGTAAGATTCATCATATAATGAGGCAAATTTGGAAGAGACCCTCTAGGGACCAAATATATGGCATGTTGAATGTCCCGTAAATGGGGTAGCTAGTAAAGTAGGTCCTCAGGGAAGACATTCCGAAACTTTTATATGATCGCCTCAGCTTCAGTAGGGGCTACTATTGGGGTGTTTAATGGAACCTCAATAACAACCACGACATACACAACATAATCGTCACCAAGTGTGCACTCAAACTCCATAGGGTTAATGATATGTAATCCTTTTGTTCCTCACTTTTCTTTGCTTCATGCTAGCCAACATGTTTTGGGGATAGTGGGTTAAGGCGAATCTTCTTTCCATTAAACACAAAAGAACATGAATTGGATCGACCATAAATGATTACATCTAAATCGAATAAACAAGGTCGACCTAGAATAACGCGACCGACATCCATTGAAATGATGTCACACCATATACGATCCTTATACTCGAGAAACTAGATAGGTACTAGAAAACATTCTTTTATAGCTATTGAGGAAATATCAACCCAATAGACGTTATACGGCTAAGGGTGAGGAACTGGTTTCAACCAAAGACGGGATACAGTAGCCATCGAAACTACATTAATGCAACTACCACTATCCACAATGATTTTACAACTCTTATTATTGATCTTGATGTAAGTGTGAAAATGCCATGATGACGCCAATCATCAGCATTTTTGGGTTGAGTAAGGGTATAACGTACAACATTTAATTGAGACGTGTCAGGAATAAGGGATCTCGACCCTATATCCATGGGAATACAACCTAAGAAGGTATTTTCATTGTCATCCAATCCTTACACTCTTCAAGCTTAGGATCATAAATTTGATCTTTTGACAGGTCATCCACTACACCCTCACATTCCTCCATAACTAGGGCTCTACTAGGACATTTAGAGGAAATGTGATTGAAATCCTTACAGTTAAAGTAATGCAAGCAGGATGATGTCCTTGGAACTTAAGGACGTTTACCTTTACTTTTCCCTACAAGAGGAACCTTAGATGGAAGATGCCCTAGGATAGACTTAGAAAAATGAGTGGGCACTGAAGAGATAGGGCATGGTTGTCACCACAACTTTTATACGGAACTCTAGTTACTAACTCATTGTCTCGGACGACAGAATAAGCATGGTCGAGAGTAGTAACACCCCAAAGGAAAAACTCACATTTAAGATCATCTCTGAGGCATTACCTAAACCTACTTAAACTCATGGTTTCATCCTTAACAACCTGACATCTCATTCGAAATTTATCAAACTGAGTGACGTACTCAATCACGGTCGATTGCCTTGCGTAAATGCATTCCATTGATCCAACAAGTTATCCTTATAAGATCGGGGTAAATAATTCTCTTGAGTCGATGCTTCATTTCATCTCTCAACTCCCAATAGGAGGAGCATGGCGTCTCTCAAGGAGCTCCTCAACACTTTTCCAAAAGAGTTTAGCGATGCCAGTAAATTTCAGACTAACAAATTGAACTCTCCGGTCTTCTGGGACCTCGTACCGGGCAAAGAAATGATCCATATCTCTAGCCTATTGAGTAAATACTCTAGGATCTAAACAACCATCAAAGTTCGGGTGCGTCCAATTTAATGTTTCTAGGGAACCGCTCCTCGTAGCGAGGAACTGAGTATCGAGACGATGATGTTCCCACTCATGTTCACGAACTTGATGTCCATCCTTACAATCACATCTAACATATTGTCGACCACCTTGTGGATGGTGATAAAGTGTATTACTGGACACTTCAAAGTTTTCAGCATTAGCCGAATATGGGGTTTGCTCAAAAGTGTTCAACCTAGCAGCTAGGTTCTCTTAACGAGTAGCAGCCATCTCAGTTTGGACAGCCCTTAATTGAGTCTGTGACTGTTGTTAGTTAGTGGCAATTGTGCTAATTGTCAGGTGAGAACATCAAATTAGGAATGGTCCATGGTTAGAGTATTGGAACTAAAGATGATAACATGACCACTACGCAATTGCATGTAATGCAACACTAGCTAAATGAAATGCAATTGAGAGATCAATAAACAACAAGTACCAACATTAAAAAAAAATAGCAATTTTTAATTTTTTTTTTTCAAATTTAGGATTATGTAAGTCCAAATATGGCAAGCTTATAATGTAGATGTTTTAAATAATAAAGCAAGGTCCAAGTAACTAGTCAAATTCTCTACACGTTTATAAGTGGGGTAAAATTGATAAGTCAATTCAGTTGATGATTCCAGTCAAGTGAGGTGTACAAAGAAATTGCTAGAATAACAGCAACACAGAGGATCTAATTGATGCACCTTTAAAATGAAACAGTATTATCAACCTATGATAAAAAGAGAATAATAACTCCCATGTTGTTCAGTTGCCTGAATTGCTAATACGTGGGTCTCAAGTATGCTTGTGTCCTATCCCTCGTGCCAAATGGCTCCAGCTTCGGAATTCACTCCAATTGCATGTGGGAAAGCAGGAGTGCCATGATTTTGTGATGATTGACCCTCCGTTACGGTGATGGTGTGAGTAGAGAGTGAGTTTGGACGGCAATAATGGCAGATACCGGCGGTTAAGCTGCTGTCGACGGTGGTTCGACTGTGATGGTATGACCGACTGTAAAATTGTTGTTTGTTGCGAGCTGACTGGTTTTGTGTGAAAAGTAGCGGCAGCTGGAGGTGACAGTGTTGCGTGTAATTGGTTTGGGTTAGGGCGAAGGTTAACGAATTGGTATAGGAGAAATGTTAACTGCTTAGGTCACCAGTTTAAGAATAGCCGACAAGGTTTAGTTGTTCGGAATCAACGACGAAAAATAAGTTCGTGGTGGTGGATGTGAGAGATGGTAAGTCGACGAGAATGGGTCAATGGCGATTTGAGGTTTACAATTGTCGGCGCGTAAGGAGATACCAGCGATGGGTGGTGGTTAAAATTTGTTGCAGCAACGGTGGCGGTGGAGAGGTTAAGGGGTTGTCTGCCTAGTGGAATGACGATGGTGGGCGGTGGTTGATGGTTGGTAGAGATAGGTGCAGTCGATGGGGAGGAATGGGTGCAGCCGATGGGGAGGAATGAAGTAGTAGTCGACGGATTAGGTGTTGAGATTAATTGGGTTTAAGTGTTGAGATTAATTGGGTTTAATATTTTGGGTCTGGGTGGAGTTAATAGGTGTGGATAGTATCTGTGTAATGGGCTAAAATAAAAGTGGGCTGGGAAAGGAAAAAAATAAGTGGGTTGGGAAGAGCTTGAGTTAAATGGACTGGCAGAGAGAAAAATAAGTGGGCTGGGAGGAATTTGGGTTAAATGGATTGTTTAGTTTCGTAGGTAGTTGGGTTGATTTAGGACTATGCAGTTTGCCTGAAGCATGGATTGAAGTACAACATGTAACAAAATTTGAAGAGCAGCTAACAATATTGCTCTTAATGATATTTTTTTTTTTTCGCTCGGTTTTTTTTTTTTCACTATATATATATATTTTTTTTTTTGACTAAGCAAGGAAAACTGGAAAAATAAAAATTGCTACCACAACAAATTCTTTCTTTGTACAGTTCCAAAATTTTGCAGAAACTGATCAATAATTCGCAATTATGGACATGGCAGAGGTAGGGGGTTTCGGAGAATAAGACAGGAAAATTTCTAGATTATAATTGAAGTATTTCTCTAGCTTTTGGCTTTAATACCAAATTTGATGTAGCACCAATTGAAACAACCAATAAAGAATGAGAAACATGTCTACTGATAAGAGGAAATTAGAGGCAAAACTGGCAGAAGAAGAACACAATAGAAGGAGAAGAACAATAGGGAAATGGAGGAAATTTTAGCAACAAACCACAATTTATTTCATTAATCATTTTTCTTTTGTTTCCCATCCAACACCATATAAGTAGCCAAAATAAGTAAACCTAATACAATAATAGAAGATATAAATAATAAAAATCTACAATGGAAAATAAATCTCGATGGATGTCCGCATCAATTTTGGTAGATACAATCGAGCGAAGGCTCAGGTTCATACTATGAAGTATATTCATAAATCTATAAATAGTGAAATTTAGAATAAGGTGATAACAGTTAATGACAAAAATGGTTCATAAATGTAAATAAAGAAAGATGTAGAAAAAATTAAGTTAAGGAAGAGCTTACAATTTTTCTATAACCATTGCGACCGGCCATTAATGTTACTCGGATGATAGGATTACCAGTACTTGAAGTCTCCACTTCAGACGTATTGGACTCATAGAATGGTCGAATGTTGAAACATAAAAAGTAGAATTTCCATTGTATTCAAAGATGATAATATAACCACCTTGTTAAGTTATGGTGGTCACAGAATTATGGCCATCCAGCAACAAGATATATGTTATCATCAGCTCTTTCCATTTATATGTTACAAATAAATCCATCATAACCAATTAATCGTACCGTATCAGTAAGTTCATGTCTTGAGCGACGTACAAAAGATATAGGAAACGACTATATAAAAAGAATATAAGTCTCATATACAAATATTATTTACTTTATATATAGTTTTATTAGTTATTAATAAATGTTAACGAAAAAATCATTGTAACTCTCACCAAACGAACATTATGGCCTAATGAAGGTTTAACAACTTGAAAGAAACAGTTTGGTAGATCAATTCTGTTCTATTTGATATTTATACTACAGAGGCAACAAATAAGTGTATACATTAAACTTTTAGCAGCAATAGAAAGTCAATTCATCTCCACAAGAACTATTGTCCAAAAATCTATAATCAGATTTTCAAGTTATGTAGTCTCAAGTAATCAAAGTAACATAGATTTAATGATATGAAGGATCTAAGATTACTCCTGCAAACATGCAAATCCATGTTAGATGTAATCTTAAAAATGATGTTTCATTTGTATATAAAAACATAAATGACTGAGAATGACTCCATCAGTTCAATAAAAAGGGATAGTGTTTAAATACATACCTATTGATATGAAGGATGTAAAATTATTCCTTCGAACAGCGTAGACCACGCTAGAGAGACTGGGAAATGACGTTTTATTTTGAGAGAGAGAGAGAGAGAGAGAGACGATATATACTCTTATTATGTTATACGTGTGGAGTGAAGAATCATAATGATAAAAATTATGTGTAGAAGTTAACGACAAGAAAAGACATCATCCATAATTAGTAGTATCGCGTACATGTGCTAGAAACTTCAGAATTGCACAAGAAACCAACAATAAATCTATTAATCCACTTTTCAGTTAGAGTACTCGAATCTACCATCCAATACATGTACGACTGTAATAATATAGCGAAGCAATTGGTACAATTTTATTTCCTATAACTAAAAATTTAAGCAAAAATAAGTATATGGCTCATTTGACATAGATGTGATTACTACCCGGGAGTACAAAAACTAAGTATATGGCTCTCATGAATTAAAATTTAAAAATTGGGAGAAATTAAGAAGTAGAGGAAACCAAATTGATCCTGCACAAAGCCAAATCCACATTAGATGAACAACAAACAAAGTTTGTTTGCGAATTTCAGAGGGTAGAAAGTGAACAAGGCAGCATGATAGGTTTCCGATCATATGAAGGACCGAAGAACATTGAATGAAAACAGATAGCCGTAGAGATAGAGAACAAAAAACACATGAGAAATCCAGATTACAGAAGCACAAAATGAAGATTCAACAAGTCCTAACAATGAACAAAATCAGTTGTACAAACATAATATAACTCAACATAAATGAGAATCAGGTTAAAAATATAACTCACCCGTCGAACAGATTTGGTTCAAAAAATTCGAACCCCCCTATACCGTAAAATCTGAAAAATCCGAAGCAATAACACATATCAGTTTATACATAGCATGAAAAGAAGTTTGAAATACATGATATTCAAGTAAACCCGGCGGGAATTTTTTTTGGCAAGATCGAAACCATCAAACCTGAAATCTAATGCTGAAAAATAAAAGACAAACCTAACAAAACTAACAAAACTAATTAATAAATAAATTCTCAAAACGTAAATACACACATATTCTTTGGAAACAAATAGCGAGAGAGGTTCCACATTGGCCACATCTTGAAAGCTAAATAGAAGTGTCACGACCCGTCCCGAATCACCCAAACGGACCCGGCACGTGCCGTGCGCCGATGGTAGATACCAACTAAGTGCCGGTCTCACCATCAAGGCGACTATAACCTGCTTTGACCGTGACATACTTTAATAAAAAATTTGACAGAGTTCCCCCGTAATATGAACTAAAACCACCTGAACAATAATCAATATTCTGCAACCAGTACATATAATTTAAAACAGGGTACACCAACCCCTCAAAACTCAAACTATTCAAAATAAAATACTGACTAATCAATATTTACATGCTTTACAACTAAAAGTCCCAAAATGTACTAAAGATACCAAATATGTAGTGAGCCGATGATAAACTTTACTGACGAAATCTATATGTACCCCAAAATCAATACGAACTAAATAAACTAACAAAATGAGTCATATATCAAATGACAATGTGTGTGACTCAACTCGATGGATTGACAAGCTTTAAAGCTGCTTAACTCAGTTATTACTTGTTAAGGGAAAAAAAAAAGGGTAACAAAATCTATGAGCTTGTAACTTAGTGAGTGGATGGTTCGCAAATACATATGCTTATTCCATTTATACATGTTTACTCAAAATTCTGATTTATTTTCTTACATATTAAGAA
>CAIGRP010095684.1:0-10429 GCA_903798385.1 Fraxinus cuspidata | reverse complement strand
TATCAACTTTAGTACAATGTGAAATCAATTAAAATTGATGCGTAAAAGTTATAACTCTACTATAACACTTAGGAAATGCATAAATTTAAGTCAACTAATGAAATTGTAAAATTTAATACAATAGTAATAAACATTAGAACTTCATATTGATGAAATGAAATGAAAAGAAAATTATAAATAATTTCAATATGCTAGTATGAAATTAAATATAATCAAATGGAGTTAAATTATTAGAGAAAAAAAAATTCTTACCTTTTTGTACAATAAATGAAAACTAACAGTGTGTATTTGAACTATCTTGACATGTAATTGGTGAAATGTTCTGGTGGTCGCCTTGAACTTCTTTTTATAGCTAGACATTATTTGACAACATAAAAGTATTTACTCGTCACGAACCGTGTCTCCGTGAAATAATGGAGACACCCATGTCTCCGTGAAAGTATGGGGACATGGCGGTGTCTCCGTGAAACGTGTCTCCATGAAAGAACGGAGACACATCTAACATATATTTCTTTTTTATATTGTTATTCAATTTTCACAACAACGTAAGAGTTGGACATCTTGCAACATTTGATTATATCAAAGTTTAAAATGTTGTTCGAATTTTATATAATTTTCTTGAATTGAATGCAGCTTGATGTTTATAGTGCTCAAGTATATAAAATATTAGAAAGTATGAAGACAACCTTGTCTCCTTGAAAGCACAGAGACACGCCTCGACGGTAATACGTCGTGTACCTCCGTGCTTCCACGGAGGTGCGGACTTTGTCTCTGTGTGGAGACACGAACCGTGTCTCCGTGGAAGCATAGAGACTCGCCGCGTCTCCATGTCACGGATTTTTTATTTTTTTCTTCGTCCTTGATAATGAGAATGGTTAATATGCTTCTCAATGACACAAAAATCTAAAACATCATTCAGCACTTACAAATTTAAAATCCTACTTCAAAAAAATATATTTTAGATAAAAAAAAAAAACCAGAAACTCACATTTGTTTTCTGACTTGCGAATCCAAAATTTCCTTCAGTTTGAAATTGAAATTCCGTCAAACTTCTTNAAACATCATTCAGCACTTACAAATTTAAAATCCTACTTCAAAAAAATATATTTTAGATAAAAAAAAAAAACCAGAAACTCACATTTATTTTCTGACTTGCGAATCCAAAATTTCCTTCAGTTTGAAATTGAAATTCCGTCAAACTTCTTGATAAGGCGAATAATTTATTTTATGTTTGAAATGAAATCAAAATACATTTGCATGTATCGTAGAAAGTGGCGGCATAATAGTTGGTTTGTAAATATATATATTTTTATAATAACTAAGTCGGCATCTACAACAGTACCAAATCGGTGTCAAACGTGATGAATGTGAAAATCAATGTGACAAAAATGAACAAATGAGAGATTTTATTGCAACTGCATTTAATGCATTTACATGTATTGTAGAAAGTGGTGGCATAATAGGTTGTTTGCAAATATATATATTTTTATAATAACTAATTCGGTATATGCAACAGTACCAAATCGGTTCCGAATAGGATGAATGTAAAAACCAATGTAACAAAAATGAACAGTGAAGCATATACAATAGTACCAAATCGGTTTCAAACGGAATGAATGTGAAAATCAATGTAGCAAAAATAAACAAATAAGGGATTTTATTATAACTGCATTTAATGCATTTGCATGTATTGTAGAAAGTGACGACATAATAGGTGGTTTGCAAATATATATTTTTTTATAATAACTAAGTCGGTATATGATTTTATTGCAACTGCATTTAATGCATTTGCATGTATTGTAGAAAGTGGTGGCATAATAGGTTGTTTGCAAATATATATATTTTTATAATAACTAATTCGGTATATGCAACAGTACCAAACCGGTTCCGAACAGGATGAATGTAAAAACCAATGTAACAAAAATGAACAGTGAAGTATATACAATAGTACCAAATCGGTTTCAAACGGGATGAATGTGAAAATCAATGTAGCAAAAATAAACAAATAAGGGATTTTATTATAACTGCATTTAATGCATTTGCATGTATTGTAGAAAGTGACGACATAATAGGTAGTTTGCAAATATATATATTTTTATAATAACTAAGTCGGTATATATACAACAGTATCAAACCGCTTTGAAACGGAATGAATGTAAAAACCAATGTGACAAAAATGAACAGTGAATCTCACATTGACTCTTTTAAGAGAATGAGGGATTTGGCACTTAAAATTTTTATAATAACTAAGTCGGTATATGCAACAGTACCAAATCAATTCCAAACGGGATGAATGTGAAAACCAATATGACAAAAATGAATAGTGAATCTCACATTCACTCTTTTAAGAGAACGAGGGGATTATAGAACTTGATAATTGAGAATAAGGGAATAGTTACAGTTAACTCATAAATCCTAACTCTTAAACCATCACTAAAAATAATTTTTTACTGTTTTAGGATATTTAAAATAAAAAAATCACAAAAAGAAAACATAACTACTTCTATTTGTTTTAAATCAAATTGAAGTTGATATCCGGACTCGTATGTCTACTTTATTACTTGTTACGATCGTACACTTGCGGGGATATAAAATCGACAACAACAAGCAACAAGAAAATGAACCAACCCCTGAACATTATGTACCAAGTTATGCAAAGAAATATTGTACTACAAATTCAATCAACAAGCCAACTATAACAAGATCTTATTGAAGTATAACTATCCCGTGAATCCAATAGTAATTAAAAACTCCGGTAAATATTGCATAAAATTATATAGCTTGAAAGGAATTAAAAACTCCGGTAAGGATTGCATAAAATTATACAAGAAGACTGCAGAAAATCTCTGTGTCAAGCCAAACTTGAAAGGAAAAGCTCACATGACTATAGCTTCATAGCCTTCCTCTTTTCTGATCCTATATCGGAATGCAGAAATAATAACCAGAATGATTGCAACTCCAAACAGTGCAACACCCCAAACAGATAATGGTATCATCCATGCCTGATGTACCTACAAAAGATTAGCAGCACATTTATGAAACTTGAAAATCCAAGTACAATCATGAAGAGTAGGCAGGGCAATTTCCCGTCCTACCTTCTCTCTCTTGAAATAATAGATTACTTGATCAGAATTACTTAGACTATCCTAAGAATCCTATCCAATTTATCCAGACTAATGAATAGTCTGTTATTTTAGCATATTTTTACAGGTCAAGAACTTACTCATTCTATTGATTCACAAACAACCAGTGATGCAGCATCGCTTCACAAGTAATTTCATTGAGTAGCATATAGAAGTATATCTTATCGACTCATTATGCTTGATATTACAGTCCACTTGACTCATTAAAATCAACCGGTAAAATAGGATCTAATTGATGATATTTGTTATCAATGAGATAACTTTGAACATATATCCTCTATGATTCTATGAAATAGAGCTTTCTAATCAAAGACTGGAGAAAGAAGAAAAAATGAAAAATAAATCTTAATATATGTGCATCATCGCCCCATAACTCAAATTTCAGGCTCCCCACTACTTAAGTTGATGTAGTTATCATTCACTTACCATCGAAAGATCATTTTCAGCAACCCCCAAAAAAGAATGAACCGGAATCCTAATTGGAATGACTGCTAAAGCTGATACCTAAATACTATGTTAAATCATCTCATTTAAAAGCTTAAATTATTAGAAAGCTAACGAAGTTATCTATTAATTATGTTTGCAACACGCTCCCCAAGTGCAGATTAAATTCATGTTTTCAACAAATGCATGAATAAGCACAAATTTCATAAATGGGTGATCACGGAACTTGAATCATGATCTCAGTTTGCTTTGATACCTTATTGAACCACCCTATCTTAAACAAACTTTTTTATTTAAATTATCTACATAATGGATGTTGTTTTATGAACTGCTTCCTTACCGTAGTATCATCGATTCAAAGGACTCAAAAGATTTACGACTGTATGGATGCAACACCATGTTACACTTCTTTCAACACATCGTTCTTTAGCATATCAAAGATAGTTTATAGTATGCATCACAGTTATGATCACTTAGCATCATATTAAGGGGCGATATAATAATGTGCAGAGAATAAGGGTCTTACTTCTGCCGGAGCATGGACTACTGTGTTTGGTGGTGATGAGCCTGCAACCAAGATGTAGAAGAGCCCCATGACTCCTGTATGTCTCTGTGCATTGCTATAGTTGGATACAAGTGTTAGCATCTCCCCAGAAGATATCTTGACAGAGCCAGGTCGAGGGTAACATGTAGACATTCCCACAATGTAACCTGCCTCATTTCCAGGCTCGTTTCCTTCTCCATACGATGGATTTGACGAGCATATCACTCTTCCATCCTGGAATATTTCATCATAAAAAACTCATTGAAAATCCGTGCAAATGCATTAATAATTTCATATTTTCACATGGACTGAAGCCGGTCATTTGTAGTTGACTAAGTGTCCTTTAGATCCACACACTTCCTTCCTCCCCTTCGTCGGGCATTAAACCTGGGGGCAATAAGTCTTACCGAAATTCCTCCAAAAGGGAAGGGGGAGGGGGTTGAACAAAATTAGCCATTTCAACCAGAAGGAATGCCAACAAATATGATGAATAGTATGTGCGGAACAGTTCCAAATGGTTTTCCCATGCGGTAAGGTTGATGCATTGTTATTGCCTGTAGCTAACATCATTAGGTGTCCCTGAAAACAATTAACTAACAGGGGAAACTATAAAGTTTCTATTGCAAAAGAAAATATACCACTACACTTGTATCTAAATTGAAAGCTGTATCCAGTGCAGGAACCACCTGTAAAATTGCTTGCACACACTTTTATATTTACGAGTATCTGTGTATAATATAGTTTCATCCAAGATGAAACTAGAAGAATCAATTTTGAAGAAATATTTAGCCATAAAACCTTCTCCACAACGTCATGCGTATCATTAAAACATCATGATTGCATCTTTTTCCCTTATGGGGAACTACATGAGCTTGTTAGATGTGTACCTAACAAACACTTAAAAAACAAATGGAACAGATTTATTAATTGTCATTACATATGGTTTTTGTTTGTAAATGGGAAAATCTTGCAAAATTCTTCAAAATGAGTAGTATCAGTTTGCCCAGGATATCAAAAGTAGCTGTGTATTGGTGATAAACTCATTATGAAAATAAGACGGACTTCATAAGATAAGTAAATGGATACTTTGAAATTCAATAAAAGATTACAAGATAGTGAAAAAATTAAAATTGTATCTTAAATAATGACTAGCAATGGCTCATGGCAGTAAACATTCCAATCACCCAGCTTTGCTGATTTGTCATTCATAAGAATACACATTGGATGAGTAAAACTTCCCTTCCCGAACGTTCCTACAAAGAGCAGTTGTTACAGCACATGGACTCTTCTGATTATCTAGTGTTTCTTGTGGTACAGTTTAATAGCGTCGTCATGGTTGAGGGTTATTTGACTTTATGTTTCGTCAAAGTTCTTACTTCAATCTATAATATCGGAAGACAAACACTGGCGTGAAAATGATACCCATATGTTTCTCGTGGAAACTTGTAAGATTCTTAAAATCTGAAAGGAAAAATTTCTGTGTGTGAAATTTGAACCTATGCATAGCAGATAATTTTATTTATTTATTTTCCTGTGTTTAAGTAAGACAAGGGTTGCTTGGGAGTGAAAATTTGTTCTGTACCTCAATCCAGACATTCGCACCCTATAACTCTTTTGGCTAGGCAAATGCACTTGGTATACCTGTGCATACGCATATGCACATAAATCCTTATGTATATCAGCAAACACGTCTCTGTATCTATACTCAGACATCATGTGAGCGATGACTAATTTTGACAGTGTATTAGATGAAGAAAGTCACGTGACGTATGTGTCTAACAGAATGATTCCAAAAGTTCAAAGCATACAATTGTTTGGGTAACCTATCAAGATTGCCATTGACGAAAGTTAAATAAGTAAGATTTGGAACCTAGTAAATAATTTGATATATGATTAGAGAAGATTTATGACTGTCTGGCCACACAAAAAAAGAAATACAAATAATTACCTCCCCATAAAGAGCTGAACCAATACCGCCAGCATGCTGGTGTGCAGCACCATAGATGACATCGCCACCAGTCGGCAAACTTACACGTAGACTTTTTTTATGAGTACAATAATCATTACCCGTGTCAACAGCACAAGACGGAACTTCATACTCAATCTATATCATAACAGTTCAACTGAGTATTGACTCAAATGAAGAAACAGAAATAGTGATCAAAGATATTATGAAAAGATACATGGCTTTTTTAACGCAAATTTTCATCACATTCAACAATTTGCCTTCGACATATTGATGTTCATGATTCTAAAAATTTCCCTCGTGTAAATGCTGATAGGTTACTAGTTGGTTGGATAAAGTAGTGGAGGGTAATATGGGAATTTAGTAGAATTAACTGTATATACTTCTCAGTATAAATAGGGAATGGTAGTTTCACTTCACTTAGGCAAAAAATTGGGTATCAATAAGAAGAGAGAGAGCCTCTCAAATGCTCACAATTATTGTAATTCCTTTCAATTTCTATCTGTTTTTTCATTCAAAATACACAAAAATACATTACACATCAGCTACCTATCAAATGCATGTTAAACTACTTTTAGGTTCTAAATATACTATAAAATGTTATCGACAATCTTAACAAAACTCTTATTCACCACGTTCTACATTTCCTTTATCTTTCTAGCACCCACTGGGTGATATATCATCTAAAGGATATAAAAATCGAAGAAAATGTTGTTTCAATTACATAATCTACATTTAAACATATATTTGATCATTGAAATCATTCAAACTAATAGATAAAAGCGCATCATAAATATTGGCCTTGATGGTTCTAAGCTCTCTTAAACATTAGTTTTTCAAACCATGTATTTTTAATAAATAATCAAATAACAAAAGAAGGAATACGTTATAGTACCTGGCATCTATGTCTAGACTTTATCCCTCTGGATTCATCTGCCGTTGTCCAAATATCGGTGACATCAAGGATATAGATTTTAACGGGCACAATGGAGGTATACCAATCCACATACTTGACAGTGTACTTCAAGTAGAGGCTTCTCGTCACACCCTGAAACCCTTGTCTCATCCGGCATCTCGTTCCATCATAACAACATCTCAAGCCACCATCATAATCAGGTGGCAAAGGTTGGTCATAGTCATCTACTGTGACATTATACAAATCACACCGGCACTCAGTGCATCCCATCCTATCTTCCACACCCCGAGAATCAATTGCATGCACGTTGAGCATCCATCTCTCCTCAAAACCAGAAGGGATATCTTCTGGATTTCCAACCTGAATTCCATAAGGATCTGGTACATAAGTGGATGTTCTTCGAGTCTCAGATCCGAGGCCGAAATATTGTATAAGGCCATAGTCACACACTCCACTATTCTTTACAACAACAAAATCAGGCCCATGGAGCCCCAGATCACCATGGTGCTTTGCAACATAAGAACCATTATGTTTACGTTGATAATATCTTACAAAAAGCCAATGGTGGAGATAGGTTTCGTGGAGGGGAATGGAATTCCCTGCCTCATCAACTACTTCAGCGTCAAAACTCTTGAGACCAATATGACCTCGAGGGAAATCGATGTTGTAAAAGTATTTATCAGAAACCGACCCCGGCTCCATCACAAATCTAGGTGATAAAAAGACAGCAGTTTTTACCCCATTTTCATTCCTTAAATAAGATTGTGAACGTTGAACTATAGTCACAAAAACAAGAATTGCCAGGGAATGCAACATGCACGTTGAACCATAAGCCATTTTCCCTCACTTGGTGCTGGATTATCTGGTGAAAGCATGAGTTCAAATCATATATCAGTCGTTATTTTTGACATAAAGACAATGGCTTATCCAATTACACCTACTTCAACTACATTCTACACTGTATTGTGACGTTTTGGACAGACTCAACCTTATTATAGTAGAAAAAGTAGTTGACACTGCTGAATACAATTAGCATACCATACACGACTTTAATATTCAAAAGGTAAAAGAACAACACATTCAAATGACCAGTGGCAGAGGGAGGTGGGCCAGTGGGGTCCCTGGCTAGTGGCCACCACTGAAATTTGAGAAAAAAAATAATTATATGGCATTTTTTTACCTTTTATACTAATATATTGTGTTTTTTGAAAAATTTTGATAATTAAATTAGGTTCCCATTGGATCTGAGACCTAGCTCGGCCAGTGCATATGACTATCTATATTCTACTTTGGCAACAATAACAACAAATTGAGCTCGTTCCCAATAAATCTGGAGTCAACTACCTAAATATTTTTCGTCAAACCGGCTACAAAACCAAATATTCCAAACGTACACAAATTTTCCTTTTTATTGAATTTATCAATCAATTTAATTTTCAGTCAAAACAATATTACAGAATGCAAAAATTGATCACATACAAAATCAGTACCATTTTCGAGCTCATACAGAGTGTTTTGAGATAAATACAATCGACACCACATATTCATATTGATAATTCCATTTTTTTCCCATCCCTTCTCCAAGATTTTGTGGAGATTAAGAAAAATAAAAATGGATTATGCATACAAAGACATCAGTCATTTAAAACTGCCTCTTCTTTACTTATTCAATCTAATAAACTGATACAGAATAAAATTAGGAAAAAAAAAATGCAAACGAAAGATGAAAATGAAGCGTTTACCCGGATACAGTTCAGATAATCCCCAGAGGAAGATGAGCGGGTGATTATTCTTCGAATCTTTGCGGGAGATGCACCCACGAAATCATTACAGAAGTTAGTTTAAATGCGAAAAAATCTTTTGAGTATTTTAATGGAAACGTTCTAAGATGGGTGCATCTAAGAGCTTGACACGTGTAAATTTAGTCTATAAAAATTGAAATCTTTGTCCACCAAAAAATTATTTTTTTAAAAAAAAAAAATCACTTTCTACATTATCACTTTCATCACGATATTTTGTTTCATGTCAAATTTAACAATTCAACGAATTGTTTAGTGAAATCATTATTTTTAAAACTATTTTGATATTCTTTAATTCTATAAAATCTTTTGTAGTCTACAATAAACAGTTTTCAATATTGAAGGGAATTATTTATTTTGTTATCAATTTTCAAAAATATTGATTTAGAGAAGACATCAAATTGCGGACGACGACAATAAAATGAATTAAATTGAAGTAAATTTGACACTTTGACCAATTTATCATAAAACTCAATGCTTGAAGGATCTATTCACTTATATTCATATTTAATTTTTAAAATGCCTCTTACTTGCAACTCAAGTTCGTAATATTTTAGATTGTATAATAATTTTAGGAAATTGGGTTAGTTGAGGACCAATATGAACAGAGGAGTTAAATGATAGATAGTGAAATAATTCGTGTGGATGAAGAAAGGCCACAGGGATTGGCGACAATTTGTCATTTTTGCTTTTCTAGTCGGGAGAATGACGTCTTTCTTCTGTTTTTCATGGAAAAAATTTTGAGGAAATTATTATATTTGTGAGGATGTACACCACGGGGTACAAAGGGTTTAATCCATTATTATAAATCTCCACTTTCACATGGTCATTTATAAAAATATCCTAAATTTGTTCAATCTTCATTTTGCAATATTTCAAACCAAAATATCCTTATTTATAATTTATAATTCCACACTAACGATAAATATGAGCATACAATTAAATATTTTGTTGAAAAATAAAATTTAGACACATAATCTGCTCTACTTATTTCAAAAGTACACATATCAAATCACAATAAATGTTATATTTCTGATGGACACAAATATAAAATATCGGGTACTACATTTCAAATATCAAGAACTTTATGAAATGTAGAGAATTCTCATTTTTAAAATGAAATCTTGTTCTAAATATATGAATTATCTAGATGAATAGGATTCAATTATCGATAACAAATTTTAAAATATCGAGAACGTCATTTTAATGTAGCTTTTTATGAAATCTATTTATTCTTCTCGAAATCCGTGATAAATTGAGAAAAAAATTGTTTCATTTTTCATTCAGGGTATAATAGACAATTTAATATTAAATTTAGCTATTTTTGCAAGAGTTATCAAAATCAAACAATTTTTAATTGACAATAATGGAATTAATCATTTTTGTAAAAGGAAATGTTATTTGTACACCGAGATTGACAGTTAGTTTGACAGTTTTTTGTCATTTTATATGTGTTTTGTCTATTATACCCTTATTTGTATATTTTAATTATTTTCCGCTTTATTTCCGCTTTTACCTCATAAAATTGGTATCAGAGCCTAGTAACGAAACTGAAAATTTTTTTTTAATACTTTAGAATTATTTTATAAAAATGATAAAATGATTTTAGAAGAATTA
>CAIGRP010095681.1:0-10824 GCA_903798385.1 Fraxinus cuspidata | reverse complement strand
AGATCCATGCAATTTGGTCACAAATTAACCATTTAATTAGTCACAAATTATTTTCGATCATGAATCAAAATTTTATATGTGTCAAACTATTTTACGGTCACATTTCAAAAATATTATAGGTCACAGTTTGTTCATCGGTCACAAATTAAAAATTTAAAAGTCACAATTTCTTTATCGATCACAAATCATAAATATTATAGTTCACAACTTATTAAACCGTCACAAATTATCAAATTACGGTCACAAATTAACATTTTTTAAGTCACATATTATTTTTTGATCACGAATTAAAAACTTTTATGGGTCATAGATTATTCATCGATGACAAAATCAAAACATTTATTGGTCAAGACTTGATTACAAATTAATAAATTGTTAGTTACTGTCACAATTTTTAGGTCACATCATTAATTTGTCAAAAATAACCAATTATTGGTCACAATCAACCAAATAATTGGTCAGAACACCACTTAATCCCATCCCACGCACGACCACCGCCACCACCACTGCCACACCCACCAAATCACATCCCACCAATGACACTGCTACCGTAAACGCCAATGCCAATGCCAATGCCGCAGCCACAGCACCGCCGTCAAACACCATTACTACACAGCACAACACAAGACCGCACGTCCCACCTCTACTGCACCACCACTGCCCATAGCAACATACCTCAATCGCATCACTCACCCAACCACTAGACTGCACCGCACACCACCACCGCACCACAACACTATCATCGCGCACAGCAACACCACCACGATGCCAAAAATAACACCACCATCAAACACCACCACCACATCACAGCCCTCATCCATCAACTGAAATAGATCTGCACCATCATCGCGCACAGCACCACCGACATGGTGCCGAAAACAGAATTGCCGTCAAACACCACCAGCGCACCACACAACTCCACCTCCCCAGCCCCCATCCTCCATACCACAGTCCCCATCCACCATACCACAACCCCATCCACCGCACTACAACCTCATCCACCACACCACAGTCCCAGTCCACCAAAAAAAAATAACAAATCTGCACCATGCTCAGACCATGGATCGCGTAAGGGCGTCGTCACGGCGCGGCTGTGCCTCTGATGCCGGATTGCTATTTCGTCGAATCAAGAGAGAGAGAGAGGGAGGGAGAGAGAGAGAGAGATAGAGAGAGGGAGAGTAAAGAAAATGAAAATGATTTATTTGAATTTATAATATAATTATTACTATTAATTTTTTTAATTATAACCTAATTTTTGAATTAACCAACTTTGGACATGATTTTTGAAATTGGATCTTAAAACATAAGACTGGGTGTAATTTTCTCATATAACTTCAACATTAGTGGCAACTAAAGTCACTCAATCAAAATGCGATTTCCACTTATATAGGTCCGAGTTTTAGGCCTCTTATTTGAATTATCAGACAATGGATCAAATTAGTAGAATAGGCCAAGCCCAAGTATCATTATTGCCCACTATTGGATTTATATCGGCATCACAGTCCAACAAGTCCCAAGGAAGAGACAATCAGGAAAAAAATAGTCTAATCAGATTTTTATTTAAAAAAATGAAGTAAGTTTGAATTTTAAAAGAAATGAGGGCTCTAGACATAATTTCCACTTACAGGCCTACTTAGGAGTTTTGGGGTACCAATTTTGAGCGCTTTTTAAAGTATTACTTTTGAAGATTTATGAGTGGATCGGTTTTGAGTAAGTTTAGTATCGATTTTAAAACATTATTCCAACTCATGTTTAGGAGGATTCTGGAAGTTTTTTTAAAAAAGTAAAATTACATATACACCCTTAGTGAAATTTTCAATTTATAATTACTTGTATGAATTTTTTTTTTTACTTATAAGTAATATTTTACTTATAAATATTTTTTATATATAAATTAATACTTAACTTAAAAAGTTAAATATTTACTTCAAATTTTAAGTTAGTATTTTTGTTACTTTTTTGAATTTTTTCCACTTTTCCCTTAATAGTCTTTCTTTTCCCTTTTTGCAGGATTGTGAGTTAATCATATCACATGAATATTTGTTTAAAGGAAAAGTCATATTATATTCTCACCACAAAGTAATTATAAATTTCAAATGAAAGCCATTTTATGTTGATGAGGTAGAGATGAATATGTATCTAATGAGGCAAAGATAACATGTAAATGACATTGAAAATGTTCGATGATAGATGATTTGTATAGGACTAACAAGCTATAATAAATAGTAATGGCGTTTATAATTTTTGACATTTACATTTTAGTTGTTAATTTATTGGATAATTTGGTTGCATTCAATATTTTGGTAAGTGAAGCCTTTTGGTATAACATGAATGCCTGCATGTGATTTATTAATGGAAAATTGTGCAAACACACACACAAACACACATATTTATTATTATTTTTTTTCAATCTTTAAAAGCTTATACGGGATGTCATTGAATCCAGTGTCTTAAGTTATCACAGAATCGATATGATAACAATATATTCCAATATGATAACAGTCTTATAACTCACTTTTTTTTAACAAAATGTGACGTACACTTTGTACTCCCAAAATTTTATTGCCTAATTTAGCTTATGTGAAAAGAAGAGGATATACTAGGGCTGCACAAAAAAATCGCAAAACCGAATCGAAATTGTTAGTATGAAACCGTTGGTTCCCGCGATTATTTTTTCTCAAACCAAACCAAAAACCGCATAAAATCGAACCGTAACGTTTTTAATTTTTTAATTAAAAAATTAATTTTATTAACTCACAAATTTTAAAGTATTCACTTTTTTAGAAAAAATACTAATAAAGCAATACAAATTACAACAAACCCATTAAAATAATCATATAAAGTAAATTAAGTACATCATTATTGGCCAATGATTTTATAAGTCCACAACACACGTCGTGACCCGATATCTAATCTAAACTAAAATTAATCACAAATCATATGAAAAAAAGTATTTTTTTTCAACAATCCAAATCATAATATAACAAAACTACGATAGCAAATTATGCCCAAAACTTTAAAAGCCCTAACATAAATTCTCATTTCTTGAACATTTGACGCTTGCCTACCACTACTGAACAAAATGGGACTCCGAATCGCAAATCGCTAGTCGTCTTTTGCTTATTAGTCTGCTAATTTATACCCGAATCACCTATTTATCTCTTCTCTTTTAATACGTCTTAGATTCTCTTCAAGTCATTTTTTTGTTGTTCTTTTTTTTTTCAACTTATTATACATTTGTGAGTTGTGATTTGGATTAAAAAAAATGATTATTTGTGTGCCTAGGTGATTAATGAACTTGTTTGTGATTTAGAAAGAACAAAGGATAGAACGTATTGATTGAGTAAAAATGTTAAAGGTCCCTAACTAGTACTACTACATTCTACTTTCGTAAAGTCGTTAGAGAATAAAATTTGTCAATTTCCAATAAACATAAACTCTATCTTCTTTGTACATTTAAACATATACTCTTTAGTCCTTATTTTTCATCTCTCAAGTTGGACGAAAGGAGTTTTAACCAAACTATTACAGCAGAATGTGACTCTGTCTTTACCAACCGCTATATGATAATATGAAAATAATAAAAGGTAAATAAAAAGGACGAAAGATATATTCATTCTATTAACATCATTTAGCAACCAATTTTGAAAATAATTTATTCACTGATTTTGTGGGAAAGATGAATGTAATTTACCATTTAACATTATTAGTTTTTATTTAAACTTATATGTTGACTTATTCTAAATGTATTATTATAATGTCGATAAGTAAACCGCGGATTAAAATCGAACCAACTGCAAATTATGATTTGGTTTGGTTTGGTTTGAAAAATAAAATGGTTTGGTTTGGTTTGAAAAAATTTTAAACCGCATGAAATAGTTTGAGTTAAAAATATGGCACAAATTGCCCAAACCGAACCGCGTTCAACCGTAGAATATATTAGTTGTTTTATTATGAGATTGTAAATCATCAACAACGAAGCATTGTTTTTCGCAAGAATTTATAGCAGTAATACTAATTATTTTTATAATAAGTTGTAATAAAAGTGGCATTATACTTTCAGAGGTAATATACCTTAACTTCCTCAAAAACTGACATACACTTTGAACTTCATAAATTGTTGCTTAATTTAGCTTATGTGAAAGGATAAAGATACACCAGTTATTTTATTAAACGATTGCATATCAATGGCAATAACTCTTATGTTTTTTTCAAGAATTGTAAGCAGCAATTCTAAGAATTTTATAGCAGTTGTTGTAAGAAAGAGTGACATGATATGTCAATTTTTTTAGAAAAAGTGACAAACATTTTAACAATGTTTAAATCTTACATGCCCCGTTATTATATTTTTCTGAAAAAAAATATAAATGATGTATAGAAGTCTCTTTTATATTCGTTATCTTGTTCGCCTTCGTGACACATGATTTTATCTATATCTACAAAAAGAATACAAATAAAATTGTGTGACACTTTAAAAAATGACAGAGCATAATACTTTTAAAATATAGAATATTAATTCATATGTAAAAACAAATAAAGTGTTATATCATTTAACTTTTTAATGTAAAATCATTGAATTCATATTCATATTTAAATTTTCATAAAGAAACATATATGCATACTTTAATTGATTCATAAAGAATTCAAATGAGATAGTCTACGACCTTCTAAAAAAAGTGACGGAGCATGTCACTTTCAAATTCTTGCAACTTAATTCATATACAAATGTCAAATAAAATGTTACATTATTTCACCCTTTTTATTGAAAGCAGAGTTTAATTTCATATTTATTTATAGATTTTTAGAAATACACATGTATGCATCTCTTTATAAGTTGATCCAAAAGAATTCAAATAAGATAACCTACGGCTTTTCTAAAAAAAAAGTGATAGAGCATGTCAATTTTCTGCTTCTCATATTTGTATTCACTTTTTCACAAATACCTTACATTCATCTCTTGAATTATGAAGTTGAATTTTCATTTATACTAACTCAATCCAATTCATACAAATCTGGATTTTACTTTAACTCAAAATCACTAATCTAAAGATGAAATTTCTTAAGTACTAGAACAAAAAACTAAAACGACTTCAAAATTAAGGTGAAAATTGTATCCATGATTCCCACGGTTAAATATGGACATTAAATAATTAGTTATCATTAAAAATTAGCATATAAATTGCTTTCTTTTAACTGAATAATCTTGAAATATATAATTTGTTACACAATAATAAAATAAATATATAAACTAAATGACTCAAAAGTAAATAAATTTACGAACCTGTAGATTATGGTTGATTATTTGCAGATTTGGGTAAAAAACTTGGAATAAAAGATAGTTGAAACAGTTTTTTATCTCGTTTGAGCTTGGTTTGTGCAAGATTTTCTTTCATGATTTCAAATTTTCTGCTGGTAAATCTCCACGGGAATTATATCGTGTTTCTTACGACTATAATGATTGAAACTACAGTATTTATATTTTAGCCCATATTTATATTAATTTTTCAAAAGCACCTAAATTTTAAGGATATTTCTTTAAGTTCCCTTTGTAATTTTACCATTGTTATCGATCCGAAAAAGGTGAAGGGTTAAGGATCAAAAGGTTCAACCAAGGTCGAACCGAGATTGAATCGGATACAATAAATACATACAAAAATAATAAAATACTATGAAAACACTAATTTTTTTTTTAAATTCATATTAATAATTCAAAGTAAATCTATCTTTGATAATTAGATTTATTATCCTACAATTACTCTCAATACTTCAAAAATTAAAAATCAATATGTTAAAATGTTAAAATAATTTAAACTTATAGAAAATGATATCTAACATTAATATATTAATAATCCAGTGCAATTTAAATTAATTGAAAATTAAATAAATGAAAGGATGAAGGTGTATATTACAATTTAATTAGTTGAGATTATAAATCAAATTAGTTAATTTTGAAAATTAAATAAATGAAAGGATGAAGGTGAATATTATAATTTAATTAACTGAGATTCAAAATCAAATTAGTAAATTAGACATACATTTAAAAAATGATTTGATGGGCATTTAACATATTTTTGTTACGCCACTATCACACATTAGAAGTTTATGGAATCATTGTAGAGAATAGCATATATAAAAGGCACTATCCCACGATGGAAGTTTATGAAACTATTTGAGAAAAGTTCCTCTATAAAATGAGCAAGCCATCCAATATTTCTATATGGGCCTTTGAATTGTAATTTATGAGGCTTATTCATGAAATTAACAAAAAAAAATTAAACTAATAATAAAAAAAATTGGGAAAACCAGAAAATCGTGACAGGTTCACCGTTTTACGTTTAACCGACCGGTTTAGTGAGTTTTGAGCGATTTTGTCATAATCAGCTAATCGGGCATAGTTTGGCCCGACTTTGAGTCCAGTTCCTGATTTTACCAGTTGAACTGGCCGGGCTGAACAGATTTTGACAACATTGAATTTTATAAAGCTCGGTAAACGTGTACATGTGAGTCGATTTGTTTAGGGAAAATACATAGCTATAATACTTAGTATACAATTTCACATTTAATAAACTTAAAAATACATTTCAAAAATCAGGTGAAAAATGTTTGAGAATCTTCATTAGCTCCATCCAAATCTTAAACCATTTAACAAGAGAGAGAAAATGCATTCAACTTCGCCCCAGAAACCCACTCCATCGCCATCTCCATCAGATCCACTTTGCCTAGATAGCCAATTGTCATATTCAATTTCCTCCACCACCAGCAATGTCGGAGCCCTAATTTCGGCGACAAGGAAAAAGCCAAGTCACATGCTTTATCTTATTCACTCGACAACAAGAACGACCAACAGAGTGTACCTCATGATCACTTTGATTCTTTCACTAGTTCCATGGTTGATTAGGATTTAAATGATGCCATTTTGGATGCATCGTATTTATCTAATTCTTTTAGAAGATGAGTTGGTGGTGTATTCATCCCGAATTTGGCAATAAAGAGATAAAGCATCTCAGCTTTCCAAAGAGCTCATCGTTAGTTGTCAATGCATAAAGATGGAGCGTGGGGAGACTATAATAGTGTTCTAACTATTTGAATTGTAATTTGGAAGAAAATTTTGTAGTTGTTAAAGCTGAAATTCAGCCCTGTATTACACTAAGGGTCCGTTTGATAGACAAATGTGGAAAAAAAATTCTAATTTCATATTAATTGGAAAATTAAAACCCACCAAACTCATAAGAATTCGTTTTCCATATAAAAAAAATACAGCTTAAAATGGTTGTACCTTAGAATTCGGTTTCCATTTTCACATTACAATTAAACGGTCAAAGTGGAATTCATTTTTCTTGAATGTTTTATTTTCCATCGAAAATGTGGCAATCAAATAGGGCCTAAATTTTGTTTGTTTAGTTGGGCGATTTTAATGGAGGGACCAGAAGTTTTTAATGATACCATGATTTGGGTTTTTTCTTCTTCTAAAAAAATAGGCTTTTCACTTCCGGTTGAATGAATAAAGCCGTGCAAAATCTAGTATTTTCAGCTGAAATTATTGATTCGAGTTTTAGATTAATAACTTTAAATGAAAATTATTTAGTATAGTTTTGGATCTTGATACATATAATTTTTTTTAGTTTATTTTGATGTTTACTTTTGGATCTTTTCAAGAAAGTCATTGCTTTTTCAAGAATAGATTTTGATGTCCCCAGACGTTTGAACACGATAATTCTTATTGTGTTCTTTGGTTACTTTATACTTCTTTCGACATTGCGTGGTTAGAATTTTCGTATGACATCACAAGTTTTTTAAAACGTATAATTTCGAAAATATTCTTAAATTACACATTCAAACTTGAAACTGTAAAATGTATTAGGCGTGATACATGAACAAAAGAAAAAGTCAGAATTACAAATATGATAAGTCGCAGTTACAAATATGATAGGTCACATTTTTATGTTGAACATGTTTCAATATTTCACAATTCATAATTTCTGAACATGTTATTGTACTTCATAAAATCTCAGTATGACTGTGACCTATTGATGTTGTGTTTTGTGCTGTATGTGACCAGGTGCTATTTAACAGTAACTATTTGTAATCAGATTTATGTAGCTGTTTTTGTTTGTGACCAGATCTGAGACAAATTGTGACCAAATTTGTCTTTATTTTAACTGTTTATGATCATATCGATCTTTAACTGTGATTGTATGTGATCAAGTCCCTGTTAATTTGGTTACATACAGTTACAATTAAGATAGATCTAATCATAGACGTCACAATGAAAACAAATTTGGTGACATCCACCCACAATTAATACAAACTTAGTCACAAATGATCATAGTTAACATACAAATGGTCACAAACTTTAATGTAAATATGTTTTGTCACAAACATTTACTGCTAACATATGCATGGTAACACGTTACTTTTAACACGAACTTGGTCACGTACAATCGCAGAATTTATTTTACGATCACAAATTATCAAATGTATTGGTCACGACGTATTTCACGATCATAAATTATCAAATTAATCGATTATGACTTATTTCCAATCATAAAACTCAAAATTAATATGTCACAAATTATCAAATTAATTGGTCACAAGTAATTTTTCACAACTATAATTGTAGGTCATAATTATAAATTTAGTCACAAATCACACATTTTTAGGTCACGTTTTATTTAGAAAAAATCTAAGTGTACATTGATTAGGGTTTTGTAAAATTTACAAAACCCACACATTAGGGTGGTGCCCACTAATTAATTACATTAGGGTAGGGCTCACTAATTAATTAGTGGACCCCTAATGTGAGAGTTGTAAAAATTACAACACCTTAATCATTGTACACCTAACATTGTTGTTTTATTTATGGGTCATATTTTCTTTGTATATTGGTTGCAATTACCCAATATTTGGCTACAACTGCATTTCATCCGACACATACTATCCACCACCACCAAGTCCTTCAAACCGCTCTTCATCCAACCCATTTCGTCCCCGCCACTACTACCCACCACCACTGCCAACACCATCTCCATCTGCACCACCACTATCGTACCTGCACCACCACTACACAACCTACGATGTACCCTGTTGACGCATAAAACTTAGGCCCAAATTAAATGGCCCAAAGATGGAAGTCCAGTTAAGGAATTCGAAGGATACCCAAACGAGACTATGTAAAGTCCCAAGACAGTACCCAAGACGGAGTCATATAGCGGGGGCCCATCATCGCCCAAACCGGTAAGACGCCCAAGTCTGAGCGAGCGACATCGCCCAAGAATGTAAGACGCCCAAGATCCAAGCAAGCATAGCGTCTTTATTATTATTATTATTTAAAGTGACGGTTATTGAAACAATTCATTCCACAATTCAAGGACCTCAATCATGAACGGTCAAACGTCAGGAATAATAGCAGCGGTTAAAGACGATTTTTTGACAAATCATCCATCATGGAAGAAGTGGGTGGTTACAGGACGATAGACATCAGTTATTGGTAAGTCATCTATCGTGTAGAAAGTGAGTGGTTACTGGGCGATAAGCAATTTTTCAACAACTTCTCAGATAACATTACAAGGAAAACCCGTCAAAGGAGTATAAAAGGGAAAAGAGAACACAGAAGAAAAGAGATAAAATCCAACTCTCAAATAGAGAACTATGTAATTCCGTTCATTATCTTTTTTATCGTCAATTACTTTGTAAGTTCAGTATGCTTGTGCCTCTTGGAGGCATTTCGCTTCTTGTAAATTGTGATTTTCACAAATAAAGCACCACTCGTTGGGACTTTGTCTCGAGAGGTTGTTGTTCCTTACACAATCGTCTGAACCTTCTTCTAATTGTTAGCGAAGCCCAATTCTCCTCGCGAAACAATTTGGCACGCCTAGTGGGACCTTGGTGTTTGAAGATACGAAAAGTGAAGCAATATACCTCAGAAAAACTCTGATAAAGAGCCAGCAAGCCAACAAATAGTCCAGTATGTGGTCGAACGATATGAGGAGCAGCAGAATACTCTACAATCGGAAGGACATAGTCAAAGTCGTTACGAGCCCATGACGGAATTGAATCCTCGAACCATACATGTACTGTTTGGTGAACTCACGTAAGATGTCGTTGAACAAGTAAATTTGCAAAATGTTCATAATTTAGAAAAGTTCACTCAAAATGGAAACGTGAATTATGATAATATGGCCAAACAACTTAACACTTTAAATGAAATCTTGAATAAGTTAGTAGGCTAAATATGTCAACCGGTGATGCCAAGTATGGGAAATCACTTTCAAATTAGGACAATTGTGGGACATAATTCCCCAATCCCGAGTTCGAGTATAGGATTAGAACCACTTTTCAGACCATCTACTTCAAACCAGGGGATAGTGGAATAGCGAATGTGAATAGTGGTAATGNCCAAACAACTTAATACTTTAAATGAGATTATAAATAAGTTAGTAGGCCAAATATGTCAACCGGTAATGCCAAGCATAGGAAATCACTTTCAAACTAGGACAATTGTGGGACATAATTCCCCAATCCCGAGTTCGAGTATAGGATTAGAACCACTTTTCAGACCATCTACTTCAAACCAGGGGATAGTGGAATAGCGAATGTGAATAGTGGTAATGGAATACCAAACTTGGGGGTAACACAAATGCTAGAAACAATGTCCAAACCAATGGACAGAGAGACAATGTCGAAACTAGTAGACAGAATACCCCACGTGTTAATGATGGTGGAAATATTCAGGCTAATGGTAATAATGATCCGAATAACGGCGCTTTTGCTACAAACCAAGGAATAAATTTCAGGCCTCAAGTAGTTCTACCGATGAATCAACCT
>CAIGRP010095676.1:0-12885 GCA_903798385.1 Fraxinus cuspidata | reverse complement strand
CATTACAGACGTATGATCATTACACATGAGCCAAGTTATTCTATTCTACCTCTTAAAAAGAAAAGAATTTAAATCAAAATATCTTGTGCATTCGGCCCAACAATTTCATTAGAGCTCACTCAACTTACATATTAGTTTCACACTAGTAATTTAATTTAATTTATTTTTACTTTATCGCCTAACTTATATTGTTATTTCGATTAAACACTTTATCTACGAGTAATGTCGCTAGTGACAGAGCTTGTAATCCAACTTATATTATATATATATATATATATACACATATATATATATATATATATATATATATATAATAGCGTCAACATGTGTATCAAATATTGAAAATATTTCATTAGTTAGGACACAAATTCCATCAATTAGGTCAAAAAATTTGTTAGTTCATCAGTTTGAAATAAAATATAACTTAGATAATTGGATTTAATTTTTGAGATGTAATAGAGGACTTGGTGACCAGTATTTTTAGAAGTTCTACTTAATCATTAGTTGATATAATGAAAAAGCGTCTACCTCATTTTTTTTCTTTTTTTAAATTCATGAATTTCTTGAGTTATGTGAACTTCCAACTATGTTGGGAAAGTGATCCAATACAATGGTACCAACTATAAAGACAAAGTTAGAGACATGCTTTAAAATGATTTGGACTGTACGGGCTTTGGTGTTTGCACAAATAATTTAGATTCATCTTTGAGACATTTGAGTACTAAAATAGAGGAATACGTAGCAGCTTATAAATTTAACGTTAATGTAATTCTACCCCACAATTGCAGTAAGTCGTAATTTAACCGAGGTACTTGAAGCATCCCGGCATATGGTTTGAGTAGAAAAGTTAGAGATTATGCAGATAAGACTTTTGGACTATGTGGAGATGAGATAGACGTGATCATTTTCTCATAAAGCATGGAATAATCAACTATGACAACTTATTCACGAAGTGATTTCAAGTCTTGATATTAGGAAACATCTTACAAGACATATGATGACCAAATCATCGATGACCATACATGAATTTTAGTTTTCAATCTTATTTTACATTATACTCCCCATCTTCGGACAAGTAAGTTTATTATATATGATTTTTTTTTTTTGAATGGCGAGAAGTTCGTCTTGGTCCCTTTTAAAGATTGTGCTTTTATTTTACGATTTTGATAAAATACGTCTTTTAACATAAAAATATAAATTATATAATCAAACCAAACAAAAATTGTAATAATATAAAACGAACTTATAAGTTGAGTGACCGCCTCTTCCCTCTCCCTCTCTTACTACCCTCTCCCTCTGTGCAAGCTCACCCCCATTTCGTCCACTTTCGCTCTCACCTGCCCATATGCCCGTCTCAACGACCAAAAACCTAGCCACTGTCATCCGCTCCTTCTCTAGATTCTACTCCATTCGTTCCGAAATCAAAGCCGAAAGAGCAGGAGCCGCCGCCGCCAAGAAGAAGAAGAAGAAGTCTTCCTCTTCCAGTACTACTGAAAACACCGCCTTAAAACAGTACGTCTCTGCCATCAATTATACTACCACCACCTCCTCCGTCGCCGCCATCAATTCCTCTCTCTATGATGTCGTCCACGAAAGCGTAAAGCTGGGCTCCAAACCTGGTGATGGTACCGAGTGAAATTATCGTCCTATCCTTTTTTTTGGAAATATAAATGAACTGAAAAATGGTTGTTTTAAGGAATTTTATCACTTCGTGGCTATGGTTAAGTTGCTTGTGTTTTCGTGTTTTATGGCAGATGAATCAGGAAAACACCTATCGAGTGAAGCGTCGGCTTTATTACATGGTATGCGCGTTTAGAATTTAAATGGTTTTGAATTTGGAAATGATAGTGATGTAACGATGATTTTGAATTGTGAAATGGGATTATAAATGTGAAAATTGATATAGTGGTTCTGCTTCTGTATGTGATCTTGTATTATCAATAGTGTTGTTACGATGCTTTGAATGGTGAGATTGGAAGATAAATGTGAAAATTGAAATAGTGGTTCTGCTTCTGTATGTGATCTTGTATTCTCAATTTCGCAGGGCAATATAATTTTCTTTTACAAATTAGATGATTTAAGCTTTTTTTTTTTTTTGAATACTACTAAATCAGAATGCTTCATAATATATCAACTTATGAGACCAACCTAACTTGTCTTTAACTGCAGATAGACTAGATCTGGATTGGGATGATGAATCTGAGGATGTACAACCTTTGGGAAAGGTTTTGAACTTGCCATGGCTATCAAGGATGTCAAATAATGATATTTCGTCGCGGAGGAAAAAAGTATCACGGGAGAGGAAGCAGAAGTGGGTATATAAGAATACACAAACCAGTCGCTTTGATCGGCTGGTCAAAAGGTGTGCCGTGAAGCTGGGTACTGATGCTACCCTCAAGCTATTTGGCAGATTGGGACGAGAAACTGGCCTGAAAGAGTATAATGCATTAATTGGGCATTGCATACAAAAGGCAAGGGATGCCAATGATGAAGAAGTTTCATTAGGGGAGATTTACAAGGGATACCAACTTCTTAAAACAATGAAGGAACTGGGTTTCAAAATTGAAGAAGCGACATATGGCCAATTCTTGATGTATTTGATTGATTTTGGTATGGTACAGGAATTATTTTTCTTTCGCGACCTCATTAAAGATGAAAATCCAGATTCGCTTCCAAGATTAGCTTATTATGAAATGCGGCTATGGATTGGTGTTAAAAATGAAGCAAAAATACGAGAACTTATTCTTTCTGTCGTGGATGATAATGCAGAAGATAAATATTCCTTCCGAGGTTTGTTATTGGAGTTGCATTATTTTTCTTTCTAAATTCCGTCTTTTTTGAACTCTTTTTGACACAATATTTATGTTTAGCAGTCTGGTCAGTTTACCTCTCCGATCATGTTATGGCTTTTGCAGTTGGTGGTGACATGATCTCTTTCTTTTATTTTTCTCACATATGAGTTATTTACTATTGCTTTCCTTTTTCTTCCTTTCTTGCCTCTTTTTTTCTCTTGATGGGGAGGAGACATTGTGTCTTTTTCCTAACTGTTCACACTATTCTGTTTCGGAAGAAATGTAATTCCTTTCCACTAGGTGGGCAATTGGTAGTTCCTTCCAGTCTCAATGACTGGTAAGGATTTTGCCATATCATCGTGGTTTTGTCACTGTACGACAAAAACAAACATTTAGCAGTCAGAGAATTTCTTTGTCTTGAAAATGTATTCGTTGTATTTAATGCTGGTGTAATTATTTGTGTTTCCCTCCCGTTTGATACTGATGAAGTCTTTGTTCATGAGGTTTGGCAATCTTATATAACAGATGCCTAGCAAGTATATTTCCTTAAATTTTACTCCAAGCATTATTTTTTTCTCGTATAACTTTATTTGTTCAATGATACTGCCATTTGGGTTCGTAATTGCAGGCATTTTTGTATTAATTTTCAGAATTATACAGAAGTTACTAATTTTTATTTACTTCTCCAGTTCCTATGAGATCAAAGGAGTATCATATTTTTTCTTTTATTCTTTCATTTGAATTTAGCAATTGGACTTCACAAATGATGTGGTATAAACCGATATTCTGTTCAATGTATTTTAATATGCACGTGCTTGTTTCGCTACTAGTGTCTTTTAGGCATAATGTTATTTATAACGTCAGAATTACAATAAATTTGCAGAAAATTTATTGTTGGCGTTGTGTGAAAGCGACCGCAAAGAAGACATTTTGATGCTATTGGAAGCTTTTGACATAACAAAAGTCACATCAGTCGAATGTAAAGTGAGCATCTTCAAGTTGTTAGGGAAGCTTTCGTTGGAGTCTATTGTGGTTGATTTCATGCGGACACTGAAAAGCAGTGGTAAGAATATAATCCATTTTCTATTTTTGATGAGATAACTTCACAATTAAATCCATTGTCCTGTTATGTCAACTATTCATTTTCCCTTTTATTTTATCATGCTTTTGCACTGAAAGCAGGCCATCTGAGGTATTCAGGACATTGAATGACCTATATGAGTTCAATCTCTCCCTATATAATTGTTTAACTGAAACATGCTATGGTTTCTTGTCTGAATGCAGATATCGGGCCTGAAAACATCTCAAAATTCATCTGCGAATATGCAATCAGCATACCAAATTTAGAGGTGAGGAACTTCTCATGAATAGTACTGGTAATGTTCTTTAGTCAGTTTTGTGTAGCTCTCCTGCTTAACAGGAGTTTGCTCTTTCAGGGAAACAACTTTGTAAATATATAGCTCACACTACCCCATGCTCTTGGTTTTATCATGCCTAGCTTTTAAAACTATTTCTGGTATTATTCATCTGTCACAAGAAATGGACTTCAAACAGTGATGTCTTAAGTGATCTTAAGACATAGGGCCCCACTACGTAATTTAGTTATGATTTTCATATTTTTCGATTGCACTTCAGTTATTTAACCTCTTACAGGAGCAAAAAATATCCTATCTTGTTAAAAGCTCGATATATTTAGCGTAATAGTCAATTCAAGAAGGCCCCAATAGACATAATGACTGAATTCCACATTATTAGTGGGGTTATTGTGGACATTCATGACTTAAATTCCCAGATGATATAAATAGCTCTAGGCATTGGGATGGCTTGCTGCAAATGCAAGCAGAAAGGGATCCAGACAAAGATTCAGTTCTTTAAGTTGTTAACATGACCTTTTCCCTTTTTAAATGGAACCCATACTTAGTCCTCATAACCATTGAATAATGGAAATTGTTCCGTTAAGGATCGTTCAGCTAGTTAGAATACTACGTGTAAGACAATGAAACAAAGCCTTTTGTGAAGTACAATAAGAGGTGAGTATAATTTCACGAAACCCAACAAACTAGATCACACCTGATCTTCTGCTTCAGTCTGGTTCAAAAAGAAATAAAATTAGATTTTGATTCAGAAGACAAGGAGATCTGTCCTGTTTGATCTGGTTCCCATGTTTCCATGTAATACAAACCCTGGACCCGGGATTGTGTTGTAGTTTTTCTTTTGAATAATATCAAATATTGATTGGTTAATGTATTTGGGATAAAAATGCAATTTCTCATAAACCTAACCATTTGAATAGGAATTGGTTCAGAAAAAAAATTAGGTTTTTGGTTGGCTTCAACTCTTGATTTGGGCTTAATAGACAAGAATTGAATGGATTCTATTCCAGTTTGGTTCTTTTCCTCACATAAAATCCAACTCTCTATGAACAAAATTGAATTTTAACAGTTTGGTCCAACTGTGGCAAGCGAACAAGAGAATCAGAGAAGGTCCTACCACTTTCCAATCCTAGTCCTCCCTGGAGAATTGACCCAATGGGGGTCATGTACTTGAAAACTGTGAGAACAGCTTAGTTCCTTCAAGTCATTCTCTGTTTTTTTTTTTTGGATCTAAGGCGAGGATCATCTATCCAACTAACCCAATGGCAGTACATTCTAGAGATTCATGTACTTGAAAATTGTGAGAACAACTTGATTCCTGCCAGCATTCTCTGTTTTTCTTGTTTTCTCTTNAATTGTGAGAACAACTTGATTCCTGCCAGCGTTCTCTGTTTTTCTTGTTTTCTCTTTTGTATCTAAGGCAAGGATCATCTATTTAAAGAATCATTATCAATGTGGTTTTAAATTTCTTTGACACCTCAAAGAGTCTTTGTCTGGCAAGATAATGAAATAAGCAACAAGTTTGAGTTATCTTTTATTTTCTGCTCTTGAAGAAAGATGTAAACTTGAAAGATTTGTTAAATCCTCTGAAGTTTTTGTTATATGTATGTTGACGGATTTGTTTTTACTTTATAGAATTGTAAGTTGCGAAGAGCCTTTTTACTTTTGTTGGAAAGTAGAAGGGATAGTAGCCTATACTTCATGACATTACCCACAACATTATGATGGGTGTTTTATGAATATTTAAAACTTTTTAAGTCTATGACCTTTGGAAGAGTGCTCATCCTCAGCACCTTTGCTTCTATTTGCAGAAATAGAGAAGAAGAATTAAATGGAATAACCTATAGTTCCTCTTATTTATTAGAGAGAATAGGGTACATCCTAATAAAACACGCATTATATACTAGGAATAATTAATGGTCAGCAATATACAATGAGTTACAACTATAAGAGCATCTTCGAGAGGCTCTTTAAAAAGTGAAATACTCTCTATTTTAAAGAGTTACCCTTAAAATTATATTTCAAGAGATTCTTCAAATTAACATTTTAAAATAGCCCTCTCTACAATTAAATGCATTCAAAATATTCCAATTTTTAATGCTCCATATATTGACTCAACTAAATAGTATATACAGAGATAATGGAGGGAAATAATATAATAATTTGGAGGGAAGTTGGTGAAAATAAAATATATGAAAAAATAATAAATACATATTGGGAAGAGTAAAATTAAATGTTAAAGATAAAGAGGTTGTCGAATTATTTAAAAATCATTTCTCTAAATTTATAGTTGCTCTCTAAATAACAAAATATTCTTTTTAAAAATAGAGTCTTGGAGATGCTCTAAGAATTATATCCTAGGATATCCTACCTTCCTAAACTCTACGAGGAAAAAATCAATTACAATAAAATCTGGCTAATAATTCTCTAAAGTCCACACATTGGCTGAGATTCTAGCAGCGTCATCATCCATAGATTTTGTTTCTGAACAAATTTATTTTCTTTCATTGGGGAAATGTAGAACTGTCCTACAAACTTGATCGGTATTTAACGTTTCAAGTTGGTCATAATTTTTCAGATTATATGATAGTCATGAAGCCCCATGGTTTCTCTAATATGTTTCCTCTTTAATTAACAGTTTCTTCTAATTATGCCTTGTCATTGCATCTGAAAGGTTGAAGATATCATTGATAAGTTCAAATCTTTACACGCTAAGTTGGACGTGTTGCCTACTTCTGCACAATATGAAAGGCTCATTGGATATTCCTGTGAACTCCACAAGGTATGGGACATCTATTTTAGAAAGTTATTTGAGTAAATGTGACCCAAGTTTATTGGATTCAAGGATTGGTTTTTTGTTGTTTGTTGATATAATTAAATAAATTTAACACTTTTTGTCCAAATCTCTCAAGGCACGGACAGTATTTTAGAAAGTTTTAAGTAAACGTGACCCAATTTTATTAGATATGAAGCTTGGTTTGTTGTTGTATGTTGATATATTTAAATAAATATCATCATTTTTTTGGCTGAATGACCTCCAACTCACCCCCATGGCTGCCTCGCCCAACCCAATCTCCCCTAGTACTAGATTTCCTTCGAAATGATTATGAACTTGATAGTAGGATACGATGCTATGTACTCTTCAGGTACACCAGGCACTCAATATGGTTGACGAGATGTTCGAAGCTGGTTTGACTTTATCATTGGATGCGTTACATTCCATCTTAGAAGCCTGTGAGCAGAGCTGTGACTATAATCTGGTATACAATTGTCTTTCTTTCTCTTCATTTAAAGTTGTTGGATTTTTCCTTTGTAATCATGCAGCATGATTTTCATTAATCATTGGAGAGCTTCAAAACAGATCAAGGAGTGTTTCACACAAAATATGATTTTGTCTTTTGAGCAAAATGTAATTGGATTCCGAATTGTGCTGTTGCCTGTGTTTAGAATAACAATTGCATGTCTGGGTCTTGATTTGTTATTAATTGCTATATTCTAGAGAAAAAGGAAAATGTTTATGAGAAGAAAATCGGCTTTCTCTGTTTCTCAGGCAAAATACTCTGATTTACAGAATTGTTGAACTAGCTTGTAGATTGAAATAATTGCTTCATTTTTATAATGATCTTTTTACTTTTACGATTTATAGTACTATAGTCTTTACCCTCTTAGTAGAGTCTAAAGAGGCATATTTGCCTAGCACTGTATTCTCTCGTAATTTTTGCAGTGAGGCTGTCAGTTCAATATAGGTAAACATGGAGTAGATGTTGTCATTTTAAATATGGCAGAACCTATACCTGTACATAGTGTGTTGCTCTGAATCTCGAATTAGTTAAAACATCAATGCTACTGGGCACTGGCTTCCAAAAGGTTCTACTGTTGTAATTGTTGAGACTACTCTTTCAGATATAGATATGTATGTGTGTGTTGTAATACATCAGCATTGAGTTGATTAAGTCGGGATTTAGTAAAAGCCTGAAGCATGCCTCGTTTTTAATAAACAAGATCTAGCACTTCTGATCTGTCTTGTTTGTTACTGTTAAATTTCTCCACACACTACCATTTCTTTATATGAATTTTTAAATGACATGGGAGTCTTATGCAGTTAGTTGTCTTATTGAATTTAAAGGGCCTAATCAAGCCATTTGTTATTGGATGATGTTGACATGAATTCAAATGATCCCAAGGTTCGTCAAATCAAGACAATGATATATCGCCATGATTTGAAGCCAAACAATGAGACCTGCAGGTTGATGATTATTCTGTTTGTGAAGATGAAAGACGTAAGTCTCTCTTTTTGATGTATCATGTTTTATGTGTAGTTACAATATTTCAATATAATCATTCTTACCCTCTATGTTTCTCATTTTACCTATAAGTTCAGTTTCAAGGAGCGTATGAAGTGATGAATGATCTGGGAAAGATGAATTTGGCGCCAACAGTTAACATGTACAACGCTATAATGGCTGGATATCTTCGTGAGGTGCCTTATTTATCTTGAATGTCACTTTACTCTGTTAAACCTTTATTTATTAGATATCAGAAAAATGTGTCATCATCCGTGCTAAGCTGATGGTCATCATTTTGTGATGCTATGGAAGAATGTTGAATTGAAGTTATTGACTGCTAATCTGTGACTGATTTGTCTAAGTGGTTGCTATTTTCTGTTACTTCCACCGGCGCTAGACCATCGATAGGACTGAGACTCCTAGGTGACATATTGGTTTAAATGAAGGATAATTTTTTTTATCATAGATGAAAAAATAAATTAAAGAATCATTTTTTATTCACTCAGACTTGCAAAAGAATGTTTGATCTAAATCATCACACAAGAAGGAAAAATTATTTTATATTCACTGATATATGCAAAACTACTCCAGATTCTGAAGTCTCTAGTGAGGAAAAGTAGCAACTCACATGAACGTTGTCTGAAATCCTTCCACTCATTTCCTCTGAAATTAATTGTTGCCCTTGGCTAAATATTTTCATGTCCTGTAAAACTTGATATTTGTGCCGAATGGTGTCCATTTTTTAAGCAATAGTTTATTCAAATCATATTCACAACAATGATTCTGCTCGTAACATTTTTTGCAGAGCCAATTCACACTTTTTTACTTGTTAATGATTATGAGGATGCTATGTAGTAGATTACTTGGAATTCACTTGAGGTGATTTATTTTGCATATTGTTTTATGCAATTTTTATTTTTTATTTTTGACCTGCTATGTGGCTGAATTCTGCAGAAGAACACTCGCAGTGGACGACATGTTCTCAAACAAATGGAAGAGGCAGATGTAAAACCAGACTCTGCAACTTTCAGCTATCTTATAAGCAGCAGTAACTCTGAGGATGATATAATCAAGGTTTTTTTAGAATTATGTTTTTCCAAAATAATTATGTCTTGGAAACTACAAATTGTGAGGGTCACGAGCTATGCAAGAGGCAATCTGAAGGTCATTTGAATTTGGTATCCACGCTATGTCTCTTGATATTGATGAATCAATTAAAATTAAGCACTTCGGTAAAATATGCAGATACTGGTCGAAAACCTTGGTGATGAGACTACAACACACTTTTTCCATAAAATAGTTTGTTAAGATTTTATTCTGCTTCATCTCAATTTTTCTCCTTGAGGGGAGACTAGGTCAGATAAGATGATAAAAATGCTTGTTGTATTCTTTTGTGGTTATGATTGGACTACAGGACAATCAATTTTGCTGCAGTTTGCATAATCTACAAATTCATGGTCAGCTTTTTGACATCCATACTAACTGTTGTTAGTTTGTGTTCTGCTTGTAGTTTTATAATGAAATGTGCAACTCTGGAGTTCAACCCACGAAATTTGTTTTTATAGCCCTTATAAATGCCTATGCAGCCTGTGGACAGTTTGAAAAGGCTAAACAGGTAAAATTGGAGTCTCATTGGTGCTGCTTTAGTTACTTTTTTCTAAATCAAAAGATCCCTGCGATTTTATCTTTGACTTCCCCTTCTGCAACGAAAAATTATGGATCTAGTTTGTAGGCGAAAACCAGGGAACCCTGCCAAGGTAACAGCAGTAGCTCTGCTGCTATATTGACAACGTCATTATGTGCAGGTTCTGTTAGATGAGAGAATTCCAGTGAAAAGCTTAAATGAAATCAAGAGTGTGCTTGTCTCAGCCCTTGCTTCACATGGGCAATTATCTGATGCCTTTGAAATGTATGAAGGAATCAAAGAAGCCGGATCCAACCTGCAGCCGAAAGCAATCGGATGTCTTGTCGTAAGTTAGTTTGGAGCATTGTGTGTGGAAACAATTCTCATTTTTCTCGACCTCTTATATTTTGACCTTCTTAATTATCTCTCAGGAACATCTTAAATCCGAAGGAGAGTTGGATAGGCTGCTCCAACTACTTGAGGAATTAAATGATTCACATATCTGGGTTGATACCTGCTTCAAGGTCATTTCATACTGTGTTCAACACGAGCATTTAAGGTTCTCAACACTTTAATACTGCTTTTGTAAAATTTACTTTTAATAAACCTACTTGGTTATATTTGTCCTTTCTTTGCTTTAGATCTATTGTCGATTTGCTCAAGCAACTCAAGACTAATTTTGACAATGCTGAACTTGGCACAGAAGCTCTGTTTGATGAGGTTTTGACTTTTTTCTTCCTCACTTGTTCAGTGAGAAATCAAATAGTTCATATGCTCTAGTTTATGAAATTCCAGATCTTTCTTTTCTGTTTATTGCTGGGAATTCTAGACTAAGAATAATTTTGTGGATGTTCTTGCAACTTGATTGCATGTCATCTTCTGATGTGTTTTAAGCATTTGAAGTAGGTATTTAGCTTGATTGCGGAGAAAGAGGCAACAGATATGCAATTTGGTCTGAGTTTGCTAAAAGCTATCAAGACAGAACTTGGTGTTTGCCCTTCAAGAAAAAGTCTGGATTTTCTACTCGGTGCCTGTGTCAATGCCAAGGATACCAAGACTTCCTTTCTGATCTGGAAAGAATACGAAAAAGCAGGTCTTCCTTACAACATTTTGAGTTACCTCAGGTAAATACCGCTTGAATTCTTGATATTATAATTTAGATTCTCCTTTTGGTACGCGCTATCCTTTTGTTTCATCTTTTTGATTGAATTCTTTATTTTATGGGTCCTCTTGCACCATGACCATTAAATGGCCAAGCATTTCCAGTTTCCATCTTTTGATGCAATATTGTTGCAATTACCAAATCAAACCAAAGACACCAAGTTCCAGGTGTTCTATTTGAAGAATCAGAAGTTATGGTAACTGCTGAATTTTTTACTATAGCAACACTAGGACCACTGACTGCAAACACAAATATATTATTATGTCTTCGCAGTATGCTACTGGAGTTTAACATCGTTAATGGCGTTCTTCCTGTTATCTCCTAATTAGGATTAAAAACCGTCGAATTTTATGCAAAGAAACTTAACGAGTAATGAGTGCGACAGAGCTTCTCTCTGAGGTGTGAAATGCTCGACATTTGACTCTGAAATACTATCTAATTTATTTTCCACATGAACTCCTTGTGTTATGGAGTCATTCCCTATGGCGTTTTGTGCTATCCTCGTTAGAATTTACAACTGTCACAGTTTCTGCAAAACAAATGTCCATGAGTGTGACAGATCTCTCAGGACGTGGGATGCACAATATTAGGGTCAGAATCTCACTCTGAATATGAGAAATTCTTACACAAGTATCCCTCATCTGGAATGTTAAATCGGCAATGGGTTTTTTCCAAAGTAGATCCAAGTTGGGGCTGGGATTAGAGCATGGCTAAGCCAGTTCAATTGGGATACTTGAGGTCTACCCTTCCATATAGATCGCTATACAACTTCAGAATATTGTTCCACTTCAATTGGGATACTTGAGGTCTACCCTTCCATATAGATCGCTATACAACTTCAGAATATTGTTCCACCTGGGGAACAAACTTCAAAGAAAAGGGAATATTCACTTAGCGACTTGTAGTGCGGGTGCAGACGAGGTAAGCAAGAGTGTTGATCATTGAGAACTCAAAGTTGGAGAACACTAATTGTGCTTAATGCTCTACCTGAAATATTAACTTGTTGATTTATTGCGTAATGCTCTTTTTATGTGACCTAATATGTGAGTTCTTTGGTCTTCCCTGATTAATTATATATATTTTCCAATGTACATTAACAAAATATCAAAAATAAAATTATATGGATACATACTATATACTAGTTAAGAAAACGTGCAATTCACGTGGTATTGTAATAATAAAATGTAAAAAGAAATACTTTGGTAGAAAATGCAAATTAAAAAGAAAAATGGAAAAAAAAAGAAAAAAGTAACTCATTTACACAAAATAAACCAAAACTTTGAAAAAAAAATTCTTATTTGTAGTTCATATTATCTACAAAATACGTAAACCATAGTAAAAATATTCACACCAAATGATTGGGAAACATAATACTTCAAGTAAAAACAAAAAAAATGCATCAAAGTGGAGAATATAGATCCACCCAATGTGTGTTAAAAAACAAAATTCTTTAATAGACGCAAACACTAATTCTTACATAATTGAAAAAAACTACCGTTGAAAAGAGTCTTGACCAGATATGGACATTAATATAAAATTTGGAGAACTGATGTAGAACGGAAAAAAATTAAGAAGCAAGAAGGGGGAGGGGGAGAAGAGAGAAGAAGAGGGGAAGAGAGGAACGCGGCAGCCGCCAAACGTAATTTTA
>CAIGRP010095673.1:0-30887 GCA_903798385.1 Fraxinus cuspidata | reverse complement strand
GGTTTATTCGAGAGAGCATGAGTCCTTGTGCTGTTCCCGCGTTACTAGTTCCAAAGAAAGATGGGAGTTGGAGGATGTGTGTTGATAGTCGCGCGATTAACAGGATAACCGTTAGATACACTTTCCAATTCCGAGATTGGATGACATGCTAGATATGTTGGAGGGTTCGAAATTCTTCTCCAAAATCGATCTGCGAAGTGGCTACCATCAAATTCGGATCAAACCTAGTGATGGGTGGAAGATGGCTATCAAAACGAAGGATGGACTCTATGAGTGGCCGGCGATGCCTTTCGGGCTGTCCAACGCACCTAGTACTTTTATGCGACTTATGAACCAGGTATTGCGACCTTTTATTGGAAAATATGTAGTCGTTTATTTTGATGATATACTGATTTATAGTCGGAGTGTGGAAGACATATGGAGCATCTTCGGGCTATGCTGGAAGTGTTGTCCGCTAATAAACTGTTCATTAATCTTAAAAAGTGCAGTTGGTTGGCGGAACGATTGTTATTCTTGGGATATGTAGTCAGTTCGGAAGGTAAATTAGTTGATGAAGAAAAGGTGAGACCATTTGTGACTGGCCTACACCAAAGACGGTAGGAGAGGTGAGGATTTTCCATGGGTTGACGACGTTTTATCAGCGATTTATTAGAGATTTCAGCAGTATTGTGGATCCAATTACAGAATGTTTAAAGAAGGGTAAATTTCATTGGAGGGAAACAACTGACATATCTTTTGCAGTCATCAAAGAAAAATTATGCACCACACCTGTTCTAACTTTGCCCAGTTTTGAGAAATTATTCGAAGTGGAGTGTGACGCTAGTGGAATTGGGATTTGAGTAGTTTTGTCACAAAAGAAGAAACCACTAGCATTTTTCAGTGAGAAGCTTAGTGATGCATGTCGAAAGTGGAGCACCTATGATCAAGAATTTTATGCCATTATTCATGCTCTAAAACATTGGGAACACTATNCACTAGCATTTTTCAGTGAGAAGCTTAGTGATGCATGTCGAAAGTGGAGCACCTATGATCAAGAATTTTATGCCATTATTCATGCTCTAAAACATTGGGAACACTATCTGATTCAGCGAGAATTCATCCTTTACACTGATCACCAAGCTTTGAAGTATCTGAATAGCCAAAGGAGTCTAAGTAATATGTATGCTCGGTAGTCAACCTATTTGTAGAAGTTTCCTTTTGTTCTGAAACACAAATCAGGTGTCCTCAATAAGGTAGCCGATGCTTTGAGTCGACGCGCAAGTTTACTGGTGACTATACAACAAGAGGTTATTGGGTTTGAGTTTCTGAAAGATTTGTATCCCGTTGATGAAGATTTTGCCGAGGTATGGAAAAAGTGCATTCTAAAATAAACAGAGGGGGAATTTCATATGGTCAATGATTACCCGTTCCGCGGCAATCAGTTATGTATTCCTCGGAGCTCTTTGAGGGAAGAACTTATTCGAGAGTTACATGGTGGAGGCTTGAGCGGTCACTTAGGGCGTGACAAGACTATCAGTAGGGTAGCCGAGCGGTATTACGGGCCTCATTTGAAACGCGACGTGGGTAGCCTTGTCCGCAAGTGTTTTTATGTTTGTCAGACTTCTAAAGGGCAGGCCCAGAATACAGACTCTGTGTTTGTGGTGATTGACAGGTTCTCCTATATGGGGCATTTTATCCCTTGTCGAAAGACGTCTGATGCGTCTGATGTTGCACAGCTTTTCTTTCGTGAGGTAGTCCGTTTACATAGAGTTCCCCAGTCTATCACTTCGGACAGGGATTCGAAGTTCCTTAGCCATTTTTGGATCACGTTGTGGTGATGGATGGATACTACTCTAAAGTTTAGTAGCACGACGCACTCGTAGACTGACAGGCAGACTGAGAATCTGAACCGAACACTGGGAAATTTAATTCAGAGCATTTGTGGAGATAAGCCAAAACAGTGGGGTGTGGCACTGGCCCAAGCTGAGTTCGCGTATAATAATGCAGTTCACACAGCTACTGGTAAATCTCCTTTTGCTTTAGTATATTTGAAACCTCCTAAGCATGCATTAGATTTGGCACGTCTTCCCAAGGTGGCTGGAGCAACTATGGCAACTGAGAATATGGTTGAGCAGTTTCGTGATGTTCAGGCAGAAGTGAAGGCTCGGTTGGAGGGGAGGAATGCGAAATATAAGGCTGCCGCAAATATCAAGATGCGTGAAAAACTATTTGCTGAAGGCGACTGGGTTATGGTGTTTCTGCGGAAGGAAAGGTTCCCAGTTGGTTCCTATAACAAATTGAAGCTAAGGAAATATGGTCCGTACAAGGTAATCAAGAAGATTAACGACAACGCCTACGTGATCGACTTGCCTGTTGAAATGAATATATCTCGTACTTTCAATGTAGCTGACCTTTATGAGTTTTGTGATGATGTTCCTCTTTATCCCGATTATGACTCAAGGTCGAGTTCTTCACAGGTGGGAAGGACTGATATAGGACAATTAGCATTGGAGTTCGAAAAAGAGATGGATAGAAAATTGGATAAGAAAACTAACGCTCTGAAGAAACGGTCATAACTTTCCTTACCGGTGTCGGATTTTCTATTATAATATGTTTTCGGAAATGGTTTTCAGTGTTCCATCTAATCGGGGGGTTGACGTCGTTACCAACCTCAAATTTCGGTGTAAGTTACGTTGGCGGGCGTTTGATGTTTTTCGTCTTTTTTTTGTTTTTTGGCGTTTTAGTTGTTATGATTTAATAGATGTCTATTTTGGACTTTTTGCTTAAATTAAGGTTTCTAGGGCCTATTTAAAGGCTTTTTGTTTTCAGAATAAAACATTATTCGTTTGGTAATTATTATTTTTTGGTGAATTCCAATTTTTCGAGATCCAAACTTCCGTTCTGCGGCAATTTGTACATACATCCGACTCAGAAGGGAGCGATATCTAGAGCACCTACAATTTGTCTTTATTGAGTAGGATCAGTATAGGAGAGCCATAAAAAAATTAAAGGTTGGGAGGTTGACATGGGTATAATGTATTCCTTTGCTCCATCCATATGAGCCCTAGAAAGGAGATGACAAATATATTGTATTGGGTAAGTAACATGCCTTGAGGAGTGGGAAGAATTTCAACACCTAAAAAGTAGTTAGACAGAGCACTAAGAAAATGAAAAAAAGTTAAATTGTTATTTCCAGTAACCAATAACTCATCAACATAAACTAAGAAGTACAATGTAATGTTGGATTCAATGGAGATGAAAAGAGAGGAGATACAAGAGGAAATATTGAAGCCATAAGACAATAGAAAACCCTTAAGCTCATTATACAAGGCACATGGGACCTGTTTTAGACCATAAAGAGCTTATGCAATATTAATGCCAAGTTGCTGAATGTACTAGCCATGGTGTCTAGCAAGGTTAAGATTGATACGAATGGTAGCTAGTTTCAAAACTGGACTCAAGGTTTCGAAAAAGTCAAACACTTCGAAAAATTGATGAAATCCTTTTAGCTACGAGTCTCTCTTTGTATTGCGAAATTGTGCTTTCGGTATTACTTTCAATTCAGAAGACCCACTTACAACCAAAGATATTTTTGTTTGGGTAAAGAGGCACAAGATCTCAAGTATTATTGTGAAGAAGAGAATTAAGCACATCAAACATGGCATAGCACCAATGTAAAAGCTAAATAGCTTGAGAAACAGAAGATGGCTCAAGTGATTTGGGAAGGGGATAACGAGTCCTAGTAGAGTAAAGAACCCATCGTAGAAAATTCCCAAGCTCAACTGCAACACTATTGCATACTAAAGGCTTTATTTGGACAACATAAATTTCATTAATATTAGATGTAGAAATAACTTCATTAATGTTAGAATTGGATTTAGACCCGAATTCTTGTTGAATATTCGATTGGAAATACCGTTGGAGGAGTTGTGGGAGTTGGTAGTAGATTTGATGATGTCTTGAATGAGTTCAAGGTGAATTTTGACTCTTATTTCATCCAAAATTCTCAATTATTGGTTTTACTCATTGTATTGGGACTACATCTTATATTAAATCTTTATTTATTAATTCTCCTAGTATGTTAGAGATTTTTTGGTTGTAAATATGTAGTGTACAACATATATTGAAATTGAGCAATTGTCAAATTAGTTATTGGTTCAAACAGATAATTTTTAACTCCTTACTATTAATTATAGTTCATTCTCTGCCTCTACCCTGTAGTTTTCCCAAATTTGAGTTTTCACATAAACTTTGTGTTCTTATGTGATTCTTTTTATCTTTCATATTTTCTTGGTTTTAATATTCATAACAAATGGTATACATTGTATCACAAGGTTATTGCAAATTGGCTTATTTTCTAACAATTGATATCCGAGCTAAGGTTTTATTCATAGTGAGATTTTGATTTTTTTTATGGCAACCATGAAGTTTAATATTCCGTTATCGGATCACAGTACAAGATTTTCGTTGTGACATATAAGGATGCGAGCAATTCTCGCTTATATGTGATTGATTTTGTTCTTTTTTTTTTTTTTGCTCGATTTATATTTATTGTTTAGAGACACTATTGAAGAAGTCTATGATGCTCTATTTTCAAATAAGAAGATGAAGTATATTGTTGAGGTTCATGAAGATGGCCTTGCTCTTGATGGTGGTTGTGCAAGGGGCAAATTAAGGTCTAATTTCAAAATTTATTGCAAGAATTTGGGAAATAGAAAACCCAGTTATATGTCTTGTATTGTTATACAAAAATTTTGTTGGATTAGCATAGTTTAAAGACTAGGGTTCATTACCGTTGGAGTTTTGTTTGTGGTCTACTTTGATGGATACGTCTAATTCAAGTTTAAAAGTTATGGATACTTCCACTTTACAACCATTACTAGCGGTACCATTGTATTCAATTTCTAGAAACAGACCCCTTTTTGAGAATATGCCTCCACATAGGTACAAAGATGCTGATTTAGTTAATTCAACTTCATTCGTGGTTGTAGGTGATGATTCTAGCAAATAATATTGTTCAATTGAAGCATTTTGTAGTGATTTTGTTACAAGGCTTGTTTCAGCTTTGTTTGGTGATTGTTAATCACATTTGATTTTGCTGCTTGTTATTCGAGTAACTTTTAGTGTCCAAAGGTGTTTTTGAAATTTTGATTACTCAAATTTCTAAGTTTGAACTTTTTGGGTTTTGTGATAAAGGTGGAGAATAATTTCAAGTTGGAAATTTTGATGGAGAAGTTCGTTTGTGTTTTTCATAGAAGAATTGAAGTTCATTCCTTGTAGTGGAGTTTACCTTCAATTATTGCAGTAGAATTCATGTCAAGATGTAATTTGTTAGAATAATGTTGTGACCCAAATTTTATTTTGAAGATGATTGAGAATTTTAATTAAGGTTGATATTAAGAAGAATTCTATTTGTTGGAATGGTGTTGGAGTCGTATTCGAAGTCTATTTAGAAAATTCTAATTGAAGTTGTATTTGGAAGCCTTATTAGGAGTTCAAATTTGTGTTGAACTTGAAGAGTACAAGATATGGGCATCTCATTCCATCTACAACTCTACTTCTAGGGTTTGAAACGTTCTCTATATATACTTGGATATTCTCTACCATTAAGATATGTTGTTTAACCTCATTACAAGTTAGATAAACCAAAAACCCAAAATCATTGTAATTCTTTCTTCATATTTTAGTGAAATCTCCATTCCTCTAAAAAATATTTTATTATTGAATTTGTGATAAATTATTTCATATTATGTAATTATTTTCTCATTTATTTTGACAAAGAATTAGTATTAGAGTTATATGATATTTTCCTTGTTGTTCATAACAATTAAGAACTTAAGAAGATTTTAGTAAAACCTTTAGAATCCTTATTCATATCTAATTTTCCTAGAGAAACAAGATTTCTTTAAAGATCGGGACCATATCTAGCTAATTTTAATTCTAGAATATAATTATTGATCAATAATGGTTAATTTTCAAATTCCCTTAATATGACAACTCACGTCATTTTCCATTTGAGCTTGCCCACCATTCACATTAACAAGTTCAGTGAACCACACTTTAACAAGACATGTAAGAAAGGTAAAACTAAAATCAAGTACCTATTCATTGGTACTTCTTCTAGTCAAAGGCTCTAAGACAACTCCATTCATTTTAGCACTATTGTTACAACTCTATAGCTGCAGATAGGGATAGCAAAGAAGCTAGCCGGCTCGGGCGGCTCGGTCTTTGCTCAGAAAAAGCCCGAGCCGGCCCAGCTCGGGCTCGGTGGAACCGAGCTTTGGCTCAGGCCGAGCCCCATTTGGGGGCTCGGCCTGAGCCGGGCCAGCCCGTTTAATATATAAAATTTTTTTTTTTTTTTAAACAGTGCAGGCACAAGGCTACTGTAGCTGCCTCGGCTCGGCCCGCTAAAGCTCGAGCGGAAAGTTCGGGTCGAGTGTCATTTTTTCGGCCGAGCTTTTGCTCGGCTCGGCTCGGGTCCAAAAAAGCTCTAGCCGAACCCGAGTTTCGAGTTCCGGCTCGTGGCTCGGCTCGACTCGACTCGTCTCGTTGACATAGCTAGCTGCAGACGCATCAAGGTTTGTTTTGTGTTTCATATTAGCTATTTTTCTTAAAACAATGTTTGATTAGATGACATATTTTATCACATTAGTAGCATTTTTTAACTTTTCCTTTATATTTCCTTTGTTTTTGTTTTTGTCCTCTCTTTGTCTATTGTACATTTTCCTTTCTTATAAGAATTAAAGTTACTTTAATTTAAAAATGATCTGTTGACTTTTTTTATTGTCGACCCTCGCCAATTTTAGTTTCCTTAAAGTCTACTTTTACCTCTAGTTCCTTGCATCTTGAGGCTGAAATAACAGTATCTACTATCAGCTCATCTCTTCCATATTTTAATGTATTTCTAATTCTCTATACTTATCCTCTAAAGAATTAAAAAGAGAAACAACGTGTTGATCACCAGATAGCAAGTCTTGTATCAATTTTTGTAAATTTATCAATATTTTCTTCCAAATTTGAGGATGTGTCACATCTAAGATTATAGAAGAGCATTAGGAGATAACATTTATTTGGCATGGTTTTTCTCAAGTGAAAATTCTCTAATTTCTTCCTAATTATATCAGTTATAGTGGTTTCACGTACTTTCCTAATAAAGTGATCAGACAAATAAAGGAAGATTGAGCTCCAAGCAATCTCCTCAAATTCATTTCTCCTACGGGCACTAATCTCTTCTGCATAAGAACCACCCAAGGCATTAGCACACTTCTGTTACAACAACAAAGCTCTCATCTTTTGATGCAATATGATAAAGTCTCCAGTACTATTCCATAAATCTACCCCAAACTTTTGACATTTTAGCAAATAAGGTCACATATACGAAATGATTACACACCGTGCATATTATAATTAAGCAGAATTGATGAAGTACAAATATTGTAAAATTCATGAAAATTTTGTTTTATATAAAAAAACAGTTTTTCACAAAACATAAAATTTCATAGATATGCAAAATTGTATTTGCAGTTGTATTCTCAAATATATAGAACCAAATATGAAATACAATATCGAGAACCAGCATATACTAAAAGGTAGCTTTTCACCAATGGAAAATTACCATCGGATCCGTTGGTAAAAGTGATCAACTTTTAACTATGGTATTTAGCAACAAAATTTTTGTTGGTAAAAGTAATCTTCCAACGGATTAGATCCATTGATAATCAGCAATGGAATTTTTATTGGTAAAAGTAATCAACTTTTAACTACAACAATCAGTTATGGAATTGCGGGTCCTAACAATGATATGTCTTTATCAACTAATATTCCATGCCTAATATAGTTTTCAATATTTAAATCTTTCATCCATGGATATTCCGTAGGTGACGTAAATCAATTTCAGTTAAAAAAAGATGTTTCAAGCTTTTACCTACGGAAACTTTTACCAACGGAAAGTTCCATAGGTGAACATTAATTTCTATTATCTACGAAAAATCTGTTGCTGATATTAGGTAAATCAATCTTAAATGATAAATTTGACTAATTGGAGTTAATGGTTAATCGCTCAAGGATTAATGTAAATAATGATATTTCATTTAATGTTCAAAATTTTTGACAATGAAGTAATTTAATTACAAAAATAAAAAATGATCAATCTAATCACTTGCTAGAAATACATAGATGAAGCAGTTTACGAACCAGCAATACAGCATCCTTTCCTTGGGATTTCCATCTTTAAAATGAAAACATGTAATATTTAGCTTCATTTCGTGTAGTTTGTACTGCTATTATATTATTTTTAATAAATATGATATTTTAATTGTAAGTTCTCATTTTTAAATATTTTAACACGAGGAAAAATACTAAAACAAGGTTTTGTTACTATTTTTTGATAATGAAAACTTTCATCGAAGATTTTTGCGTATAGAGTCTTAATTGGATAATTAACTTATAATCAAGTACATGCTTAAACCAATTTCAGTACGTATATTCATATCTATCTAGTCTTCAACAACATATATGAATTTGATCATCATGGCTTTCGATTTAATAATTATACCAATTCAAACATATTCAATTTTAATATTTTTTCCCATAAATTAATACATAGTTTTTATATTGCAACATGTATATGACTAGAAATGACAACATATTGAGGCAAACATGTGACGATCCTCCCCATTCCTCAACTCGTCGAAATTTTACGAAAGGCGGGACGGGGACATAATATCTCCGTTCATATCTTTTAGTTTATTAATTTTAACATTTTCTTTTATTTTTAAAACAATATTGACATTAAAAATATACTTAAATAAAAAGATTCGGGATGGATTAGAGAAATTTGACGTGGGTAAAATAAAAAGATTCAGGATAGAATAGAGAAATTTGAGGTGCGGACAATGTTTTCCCATCCTTGAAGTAATTAATTAATAGGACGGGACATATGATGGTGGATTATTTTGCGATCCCTCAATAAATTATTAAAATCCAAAGTTCATATCAATTTATATTTCACTATTAAGAATTTAAAATAAACGTGGTAAAATATAATAAAACACCTTTTAATAATTTTCTAAATTAAAAAGATAAATAAATAAAAGAAGTTATTAATATACATTACCAATCGAAATTGTAGTTGAAGCTCTACGTGAGATTTTCAATTCCCTCCTAATTTTCTTTTGCCTTCCACCAATAAACGTTCCCTAATTTTAGAAAACTCTTCCTCCACCAAAACCATTTTCTCTCACAAATTGCCTATCACAAATCTCAAAGCCATTCTATTATTCTTTACAATTACCTACACAGAGCCGCTCTAATAATCCGACACCGTATCTACTCCCAATATCATAGGCAGATTCATCAATTTGTCCCATCTTCTTCCATGTAGGTAAGTTAACAGCATCATTGTTATGAGCTTTTTCTTTAATGTATTTAATTTCATTTTCTATTTTGGGTTTTTTGGATTCTTGATTTCTCTGTTGTGCGTGTCTATGTAGGTTTGTGAAATAAAGAAATATAAATTTCAATTTATATTTAATAATGTAAGTGATGGCTATAGAGATGTTATGACTATGGTTTAATTGACGTATACTTATTTATGTCATTAAATTAGAGTATTTATTAATGATTTGGATGAGTTATAGCTTAATTTTTTTAATTATAATTTTTAGATTGAACTCAAAGCAAATTGGTGGATTTGGAAGAAAAGAACAAAAAAACTTGCGAAAACGAAAGAAATTCAAAGTTTGGGGACCAAAGTGTAACTATTCAATAGTTGATTCGAACCACAAAATAATGATTGAAGATCATATAAGATCAATTGGATGCAATGGGAGGTTAAATGAGTGAAATATAGTGGAATTATTTTCACAAATCAATTTCCAGCCGAAAAAGTTATGCTCCAAATATTTAGCCTCTACTTGAAACCCATTTTTCGGATAGCAAATATTTGAATTGGAAAATATTGTATTTCTAGAAGAATTGTAGACTTTTGAATTATCTTTTTCAAGAATTTTGAATTACCTCAATCAAATATATGTAGAGAGAATTATGGCCAAAATACTGAAAGATGCTCGACGATCCTGTGCGCATGGCAATTTATGGCGCTCGCGCGATACCCTATTTCTCCCAACTCGAGAGCAATTCATCTTTACACGCATGTGGTGGTTATGCCTGTGCGCGCGCAAGGGCCATTTTCGCAAATGAATTGGTAGTTACTTTTTGCAATTCAAACTCTTTTGGATTTCAAATTTGACGCGATTTTGACTATTTTATGGCTCTTATAAATTAAGAACAAGGGCTACACATTGAAAAAAATCCTATCTTGCCTCTTCATCCACAACAGTATCATCAAATTCATCGGGAACAAAGTGCCAATTAATATATGTTGAGAGATGAGATCAGGCACTAACAAGGAATTAAAAGTCAATTACATCAAGATTTTGACGATTTCAATCTTGGGCTTGAAGATCAATATCTTTTGATTTATTTCATGATTCGAGTGACATTTTTCTATTGTTCTTCTTATAATTTATATATTAATATGTTAGGCTGAATTCATTTTTGTATTAGATGAAGAAGAACTCTATTATTTATTTGTTTAATTCAAGACTAGTAGTTTAGTTTATATCTTACGTTTATTGATTAATTTTGCATACCCACTGTATTGTTTAATTGATTGGCTACCAATTAGATAATTAGTTGCTTGCTGAGTGTTGGGAGACTCACAATATGTTTAGAACACGACAAAATAAACATATGTGCAATAGATGTTAAAAATAACATATATCACGTGTGCAATCATATTGATAATCTAAACTTTAATGCATTCTAATAATTCGAATTCGGGTTATGAATATATTCGGGTCGTGCTTAAGATATATTTAATTTGTTTTGGAAAAGAAAATTATATATCATAAATTTATCGATTGTCAACAACACATGAATATACTAGATTGCAAATTAAAAATTGAAATAGATAGTAATACGGAGATTCGAAATCCAATACAATAATCCATAATTTGATAAAAAGCCTAATTTTATCGCTTTCTTATATTAATTTATAGTAATTACAAAATCAAAATATCTTTTATTTACATAATTCGAATTCCATATGAAACTTAATAAACTTGAATTGAATTTATTCCCTGTCGGACGATACTTTTAACTCATTAAATCGATTACTTATGAACGATCCCGTACGCTTGCGAGTTTCGCACGAGCATATACCATAGTATCAATTACCAAGTGAGATTGTATTGGAGGCTATGGTGCCCAGTAGTCAATTATGCAAGGTACTGGTGCTGTAATGTTTTCATGGAGCTTTTGCATTTTTATGACTACATTAGTGACCAATCATATTATTGTGTAAGTCTTTTCTTGATTTTATTCTCTATGGATGTGAACTTTATTTTTTGGAATTATATTTTTCATTTGTTTAATGCAAACATTACTTTTCATTTAATACTATTTTTCACTTGTTTAACTAATACTTAAAAAAAATTATATTAGACATCTACATGTGAGCAGAAAAAGTTTTGTAACTGATACTATTTATTCTTGTTTCATGTCATTTATTTAATCTTATATCATGTGAATTTTGTAGCGAATTAATAACGAACAATTTCAATCTATTTCTGAAATGGACTGAAGAATCAGGAAGATGTATAGTGAAATTGATTGGACAATCAAATAAAACATTCCTGTTTGAGAACATTTTCCCTTACTGGTGTTAATTTACATTTTTATGTATTTTGAACTGAACATGTTTATTAATCGCGTGGATTAGTTTGTTGTTGTGTGTAGTGGAGGTGGTCATGTTCTAGAATTCTTTGAAAATTTGATTATTGTTATCAAATGGTTTAAGTCTATATGTAGAATACAGTCCTGAAAGATTTCTATTACTTTACCAAATATTTACACCATGCTTGGTAATGAATTTTGAAATCAGACGACATATGAACGCAGGTATACACCAATTGATTGAGAGATATGTTGCCTATTCTTGTTGAGAATTCATTTTTCCTTTATTTTTCACCTCATTTTTACCGCTCTGCTTTTTCTACTCCGTAGATTCACAAACATTCAAATTGTTATCGTTGCTTTTGTATTTTTATTTTTATTGATTGGTCCGTACAGATAGGTTTGTCAAAAACTCGCTGCAAACATTCCATTGATTGAATCCTACAAGACAAGACGACTGTCGAGAGTTTTCTACAAGTTGATTCTCTTCAGGTCCCATATACATATAGTTTCGGCTTATTCTTCTGTGAGTTGTTTTTCCTTTTCATGATTGATTTTGCTTCAACTGATTATTTAATTTTTGGGTATTGTATTGAAAATATAAAGCGTTGGTTTACATATTGTTTTGAGATTAGTTTTTTTTTCTTAGATATTGAATTTTAAAGCTCTTCTTAATGATCTACTGTGCAATTTCACTCTCAAAAGAAGTAATACTGGAAGGGAGCATTTATATTATTTTTCTATTTTCAGATTTGAAGTGAACAAATTTCATTAGCTATTTGTTGCCATGACAATTTTTCCTTTGTCATGTTATGTGTAGATATGGTAGTTTTTCTACGCGCAATGGTTATCGAAATCTCGAGGCTAATATTTCCAATGATGATATGGAAGATAATGATATAAACGAACCATTGTATCAAGAAGACATGCCATCTAGATCTAATAATTGGACTAGGGTCACAGGTAATTTTCAATATATACATTTATTGTGCATTGTGAAATATGTGTGTAAATAGGCAGCACCGTGCGCTCAGAATTATTTTCAGATATAAGATTCAGCTACATATTCTTAAAAGACAAAAACAGCTAACAATAATCATTAAAAGAAATTAACCCCTTAGCAACAAATTTAACTATTGTTGTTTTGAATTGGTTTTGCAAGCACTATGTCACAACTAATGGAGGATATGCTCAAGCAAGTCAAAGAGATCTATACAAGACGGTGAGAGGGGATCTTCGTGTGATGGATATGGTAATCATAAGGCTAATATTTCCAATCATGGGGTCGAAGTCGAGCACATGGATGATGAACTTTATCAAGAAGATATGTCTGGATGGCCCAAGGGTGACATGTATAATTAAGTAACATATTCAATTGGTCCAATGAAGCTTCTTGAAAGATTAAAACTTCAAATTTTGTACTCATTTATCAATAGTTATACAACACAAATAAATAAATAAATCAACAATATATAGTTAATATGACTACACAATTGATTTATACGTGTAGATGAGTAATTATCCACAATTGAAATTGTCATTGAGAAATGTGAGGGGAGTAGTGGGTGGAAATTTGAGCTGAGACTGATGGGTCAATTACAACCAGACAACCTAGTAGTCCATCAATTGTTGTATGGCTCTTCCCCTTCATCATTCCTTATTGATTAATAAAACAAGTAATTGAAAAATGAATTGCATCATAGTTATCTTTGCTTACCTCAAGAATTTACCCATTTTCCTTTTTCCATAAATTGAAGCTTCTTTAGCATGGTAATCATCATAAGCACCAATTGCTGCATCCAAGTCATAGCATTCATCTGCAGTTCACTGTGATTTGCTTAAAGGAAAGTTTCTTTTTACTATAAAATAGTAAACATAAATCTGTAAAGCATTCCTGCCTGTACAATTTCGTTCATCTTAATTAAAACCATGGATGAGATTTCCTCGACTAGAAATTGCTTCTCTTCACACTTGTAGTTGACTACAATCGTTGTTTATAACAAGAAAATTGTTTATCGAGTACATTGTTCTTTGCATATACAAAACTGACATTGATAACAAACAATTGTAAGCATAAACTTTGATAATTTTAAATCAATTTAAACGAATTTAAATCAATTTATGGCATGAGGATGTCATTGACTAGAGGAGGAAATACATCTAGCCGGAAAGGCAACGTAAATCAACATGTGGTGATGGTGGTACAAGGTATACACGGAGTAATGATGAACATCTAGAGCCTAATACTGTCAATGATAAGTTGGGAGGTGAGCTTGCAAATGATTTGCCCAAAGCTAGTAACAAGACCAGTAGGGGTCCTAATCGTGGCACTCCTAACTATTAAAAATAGCACGTAAGTATACATTTATTTTCAATTTGTTTTATATTATTAAAAAACGTAATTGTTGGTATTTTGTAATATATCTTATGTTTGATATTGTGCATTGGTGTTTGTGTAGACATAGTGGAAATATCTATTTGTTGGAGGGGAACTTTGCTCAATGTCAAACAAGTGAAACGAATTATTATGTGGTGATGAAAAAAATGATATATTTATTGTTTGCTTGTTTTAACAACCAATATATACACACACGTGGTGAGATGTGTTGACCTCAAATCACAAGTAAAATGACAAACAAAAAGAAAACCAGATTATGAAGAAAATCAAGTTCAACAGTTGTTATAAGAGGGCTGGAATATTTTATGAATTTCATTTATGATTAGTAAGTAATTCACTGAAGTTGAGGCATATTGATGTTGAGACTGAAAAAGCTAGGACATAAGGATTATTGTTGAGAGAAACAAAGGGAAGAAGCTGCCAAATCTTACACTGGCAATGTTTTTCATTAGAATTGCTAATATTAGAAGATTTTATACAAATGTAGGTTCATTTTACAGGTACTCATCAACACACATGTAAACTCATCATATCTTATTTTGATTGTTTGACCAATCAATTTGCTTTATATTGCCTTCTTCATTTTATATGTTGTATTAATTTTTTCTTCTTTGATTTAAAATATAGCAACTTGTTGTTAAATAGGATCACATTTATTAGATTTGTGTTTAAAGATGTTGTGTTTCATATTTGATCACTTAATCATTCAGTGCACCAGCGATTCTTGTACGCTCTAACTCCCCCATGATCAGAGACTCGTACAAATTATCAAACTCTAATTTATTTGATGTAACGTGAAAAGAAGTAACGGAGTCAAAAATTCACTCATGCATATATGAGTCCATAAACATGTTAAATTTGGCTGGTTTAGAATTTAAGAGCATGTAAACCTTACCAGGTTCATCTCCAAGGATAACTACGTTCACCTCATTTGGTTTATTACCCTATGCTGTCTCAACTTATTTTTCTCTTTATGGCACTCACTTATAAAATGTCCTAATTTATCGCAACCATAACATTTCCTACTCTTTGCCTTCCCATACGATTTAGATCTACCTATACACTTATAATTTCCACCACCATTTTACCCCTTACCACCCCCCTAAAGTAAGATATACCCTTCGTTTGGTGAATCTATCATATTTTTCTCTCATTTCTTTCATCTTTAATTTTATTCTCCTTACTCTTCAATATTGAAGAGATGACTATATTGGATGTAAAGGTGTCCCTCCGATATTTAATTGCATTCTTGATTTCCTTATACACATCATAAATAAAGTTCACGAGAGTAATAGCTTTCTATTCATCGAAAAACTTTTCACCACAATTTGTAATATCTTGCACAAGTTTATTGAAATATCAAGGTTGACATCCAATTCTCTTAAGGAATTAATTTTGAATCTCATAAAACTTTCAAGTAAAAAATATCCATCTGGCATAGATTGAATCAAATAATGTTCTTCAAGCTTTTTTAAAGTTTTTCAGCTGAATCATGTTTACAAACTTTTCACAAAACATAATCAGATAAATGCAAGATAATAGAGGTATATGCAAGTTTATCATATTTATTTTTATCTTCAATCACAGTAGCGGAAAAGTATTATCAATGGTTTTAGAGACTTTTTGTTGTACTAAAATTTATTTCATCTTTTATTGCAAAATAGAAAAGTCTCTCTTACCAGTAAAGACGCCCAAGTCAAAATAATGCATAGATTTCTTAACAGATAAGACACATAGCACGTAAACAACCTTCAAAGAGATAACAACACAAATTATGTCCTAAAGGTTGTAGATATGTGCCGGTCTAAATTTTCATGGTTTTATGAGATTCGTGATCTCAATATTGAGAAAATTTTCAAGCGGGTAAGGTCTAAGTAAAACAGTACTAACCTATACTTAATTCAGCGACAATATAGAATTATGCAATAGTTACAATTGCTAAATACGACAATATCATGATAATAGATAAATAATATTAATTTCTAAAAACAGCAAATGGTTACTGTTACACCTTACGAAACTAGGACCCACACATGGCCCCTATTAGGTTACGTGGCAAGTAGTACGAGGACCCCACATTCAGTACATTGATGGGGATGACCCAACCAACATGAATGACTATCTTTAAGAAGTTTGAACGACCCCGTGTAGAAGAGGTTGATCGACCCCATTGGACGTTAACCCCATGGCAAGAGCCAGTCCAGGGCGAGGTAGTAACAAATCTCGAACAGATCTTGTTCTACATAGATGACAAGACAATTGACTGCCATCGCCATCGCCGCAAACCTATTTGGTCAAGTCTAAGCCACATGCTAGGTCGTATAATTACCAAAGCAGTACTAGCATTTAAGGCTATGATTGATCGACGCTTATGATTGGAAATGTCAATCATATGGATGGAGCCACGTGCATCATCATCCAATGGCCTCCAATTCACCATTACCAAGTATAAAAGTTCACACTTAATGTCATTCAAAGGTAATGCAACTTTACACTCTTAAAGTTATATTCTTGCCATCCATTTATTTCATTCATCTCCTAAAGTTGACCCCATTTTTTTTATTGGAGACTCACGTTTTAAGCTTTCCCACACCCATAATTACTTCTCGAATTGACTTGACTGTCAGAGTACGTGCTGCCAACTCCACTCCAAGGCCTCTCACGTCCAAGGGACAACAGAAGTGGGCAAATCGTTTTTCTCACAAAGGCACAAGCAAAGGCAAAACCTGCGTATGTAATTATTCTCTCAACCAACAAGGGCCAATATATAGGGGACAAAGTGTAGGTCAGCATTAGGGCTATTATTAAATGGGCCTAGCCCATTAACTCATATAATTGTCCACTAGTAAGATTCTTGACTCGTCTTTGATTCTTGGGCTACCAATTGTGGTTTCAGGTCGACAACTATCAAAGTATTCAGTAATGGACTTCTAACAAAGTCTATAAATATTATTTCGACCATACTAATCATCATAGCCCCATGTTTATTTGGTATCAATATATCCAACAAGAACTACGAAAACTTCACATGATTAATTTAATCATTTGTATTGCTTTGAGATTAATTTAGTTGTCTTTGGTCACTTGGATAGATTTCTTGGTAGAAAGGTAGTTTCCTATTGGTATTCTTTTCCATTGTTAATGCAATTACTCTATAAGAAGGGTGTTAGCATTAAGGAAAATGTTTTTATTTTCCATGGACAGCGTAATCTCATTTTCCCTCCTATCATGTGGCAACTTAGAGGAAAAAGCAGAATACTGATCACATAAAGAAGAACCTAATATGCTTAACAAGCAAATTTGTTTTGTTATCTCATTTAAAATAACTCAAGAAAGCTTTGATTGACTATAACTTCATTCAAATTTAAACGATTTTGCTTTTTTTTTTTTTTTCTAAAAATTTATTTTGTGGGCTAAATCACATTTTTCCCTATAAATAATTTTTCGTGTGGAAAGAATACTCATACGTTAAGATATACACATATTTCCCAACAATTAAAAAATTGTGGTAACATGATACAAATTATTTTGTGGGCTAATCTTTATTTTTCTCTACAAATAATTTTTCATGGAAAAACATATTTGGAGGCTATTATAAAATAATTCATAGGAAAAAATTAAATTATTTCCATATATTTATATTATAGTAAAATATTAAACCTCATTCAAATAATATAAAGGTACAAAAAGACAATAAATTAAATGTAACATTGAATTTAAAATATTTCATCAAATTAAACACACGGATATGGTTACATCTAAAATTAAAAGAGTATAGCAAACATGCCCTGTGTCTATTATTATGCACCTAAAAAACACAAGTCTTTATTCTCGTGAATTAATTATATAGTCGATCCTCACCAAAGTTGTTCTCTTCGTCTTCGGCATCATCTTCCTTATTAATATTATTTTCTATTGACAATGGTATAAATGTGGTGGGGTACAACAAAAGCAAGAACTTTACCACATAATTGGTAATAGAATGATGTCAAAACTATTATGTAAAATTAAATTGTTGCTAAACAACCTTCAACTTGCTTTGCATCTTCTGCTCCATCTTCACTTGAGTTGCATTGGCTACCTTTCGAGCAGCACGTTCTACTTCTAACTCATTCTCCAAATTGCGTACATTGAACAATGTCTCGAAGGCGACCATCTCTTAAACCACAAATTTGACGTCCGGACTACGTACCTCGAACAAACATCATGATATTATTTCCAACCTCATAATAGTCCAAAGACATTCAAAAGGCAGAGCAACACTTTAATTTAGACTACACATAAATTAAGATACACACATTTGTATCTACAAGTTCAGTTGAATATAAACACATTTTATCCCAACCAAGCACTATATTAAATTTGTCTGCATGAAAAGAGAGGAAATGAATAGGCTGGAAAATTGTCGCATCCTGGTCATCTTCAAACATAATTGACAGGTCCAAAAAGATGAGAATTGTAACCATTATCTCAACGAATAAATTTATCATGCCAAATAAGAAATTGAAGCATGACCAATAAAAATATTTGACCACATGTTCATTCTACTTGCCCTGTTCTGTTACTAGAACTCGAAAGACTGAGTTCCTATTTTCAACATGAAAAATAACATAAACAAACAACCATTAGAACAAACTTGTATAAATAAGAAGTAATTGCTGACAAATTTTGGAATACAACACACTGGTGAAAAATTATTGTTTTCTCCAACAGAACATTTTAAATTTTTTTCTGCTTCAGATAAGCAACAAAGCCACTAACAGTATCAGTGATTAATGAAAATCATACATCACAAAGATTCAACAATTCCATTGAAAACTATGTTGATTTTATCAAGCCAAACAGAATCAAACAATCAAAGATCCAACAATTCTATTGAAAAACTATGTTGATTTTATCGGGCCAAACAGAATCAAACAATCAGATAAAAGCAGGAAATGTTTTGTTTCCACATACTAGAGTCTATGAGTTCAATTCAATATACACACATTTGTCCCAACCAAGTACTATATCCAATTCCTTTCCAAATATCAGCAGCTAGTAGATTGAACTTGTGATGTTATATAGCAACATTAATTTAACTATGATTGAAATTCATTTGTTTAAGCATTAAACTTGCACGTCCAATTTTAAGCTAAGGTAGATTGAAGATATTGCTACTTAAAATCCTATATTCATTTTTTACATCATTGAGTTTTTCTAGGTGTACAAACTATGAAGCCACCGATGAATACATAGACTGGACATTTCCCACCAAAAAATGGACCGGTATTGAGTGACAACGTTTATGAGATATTGAAAAAATCGATGCTTGCTAGTTTTTTGGGCATCGATTTTGGATGGTTTAAAAACCACACAAAATTAGTGTAGTGTAATGTTGTATGGTTTTCTCAACCCACTAAATTGGCGGGTTTTGGCTGTTTCTCGTATTTTCTCCTAATTTTTCATTTATAAAAAAATATTTCCAACTAATATATTTTGTTCAAACCTAAATTGTAAATAAAAATATTAATTAAAAATATTATTTATCATTTAAAAAATATTATTATAATTAAGAAAATAATTATAAGTAAAATATTACATATAAGATAAGAAAAGTTACATTATAATTTAAAATTACTTATAAGTAAAAAATCACTTATATGTAAAAAACAAATTGTAATAAAATAAAAATACTACTAATAAGAAAATTTTCACTTATAAAATATATAAAAAAAAGTTACTTATAAGTAAAAAATTTCACTTTAAGTTATTTGAAAGTATAAAATTTACTTATAATTGTAAAATTTACTTATAAGTGAAAAATATTAACTTACAATTTTAATTAAATTTTTAAATTTAATATCAACTTATATGTAAAAAAAATTATGTATAAGTAAAATATCACTTATGAGTAAAAAATTCATATAGAAGAAAATTTTACTAAAGAATATATACGTAATTTTATTTTTCTAAAAAAAAATTTCAGAATCAGTGAATAATAAACTCCTAAATTTAAGTTAGAGAGTTTTAAAACTACTACTAAAACCACTCAAAATTGATTAGCTCATAAACACTTAAAATCTATACTTTTAAAAAGGTTCATAAACGGTATGGCGAAACTCGAATGCATGCCATAAAACTTCGTTGGTTTGATACACAAGATCTTATGTTAGGAGAATGACATTTGAGATGAACTAAGGCTCTAAAAAACAGGCAAAGGCATTTATGACACCATAATATTGAATTGTGTCTACACAAAAAAACAATCTAAGGTCTAAGGTCAGTCAAACGACACAGACTAATAAAATAATAGAATTAAACACTAATGACATTAAAAATTATAGAACTTCCAAGTCCTATTTATGCTTCAGTTACTGGACGACGTCTATGGTCAGTTGAATAACACAATATCTTATATAAGATGAATATGTAACTCTTTTTTCTTGCTTACTAACATGCTAAAAAATATTTGAATCATGATTTTATTTGAAAAATATAAGAGATGATTTTAATTCACTCATTTATAGTACTCTTAACAACTTTTAAGGCAAAGTTTTATTGTAGAGCAACATGTGACACTAAGCTTGTGATAAATGTTTTAACAGATAAAAAATTATGTGGTTGAGGAGTTGATAATGTTGGAAAAAAGTATGAATGAAATCAATGGAAACAAAGAAAAATAGAGAAGAAGATGAATATTAATGTCGAAACAAGACTTGATCATGAAATAAAAATACTTGCTTATTTTACTGTGATGGAAGCAGAGTCTACACTTGCAACAATCAAAATGATGAATCGAGAATTGGTACGGTTAGACAGATTTGATGGTGCAAACTTTACAAGGTGGCAAAACATAATGAAATTCCTCCTTACGGCGTTGAAGATATTCTATGTTCTTGATTCAAAATTGGAGCCTATTCCCGATGTAACCGAAGAAGATACTGATGAAGTCCGTGCAAAAAGAAAGAAACAGGAAGATGACGAGTTAATATGCCGTGGACACATTCTAAATGCACTATCGGATCATTTGTATGATCTCTACACCAACACCACTTCGGCAAAAGAAATCTGGAATGCACTTGAGAGTAAATATAAGGCTGAAGAGGAAGATACGAAGAAATTCTTAATTTCTAAATATTTTGGTTTTAAATTTTTGGATAACATTCCATTGTTGCCTCAAGTACACAAACTACAAGTTATTGTCAACAAATTGAAAGTGATGAAAATCAAACTTCTCGAAACTCTCCAAGTGGGAGCAATTATTGCAAACTCCCGGTGTCTTGGAAAGGATATAGGAAGAAGATTTTTGACAATTTCGAAAAATTTTCTTTTAAATAAATATAAAACATTTTCACATAGTGGAAGAATCGAGGACAAGAGATAAGACTGAAAGTTCTTCTGATGGATCTTCGAAAGCCAATGTCGTGGATAATGTTGACAACACCAATAAATTCAAGAAGAGAGGGAAATCTCTGGTCCTAAAAAGGATTAAGCGAAGTTCAAAAACAAGTCCAAGGGACCTTATTATGTTTGTGGAAAGTTGGGACGCTATGCTAAAGATTGCATGCATAGAAGACAACCGAAGAAGGAAGGACAAGTGAACTCCATTGATGAGATTATTGCTATGGTGAGTGAAATCAATGCAGTCCAAGGGAAAGTTCCGGGATGGTGGTATGACACCTGCGCAACCATCCATGTTTTTTATGATACCTCTCTTCTCAAAACTTATCATGGCAAACGATGGTCAAGAAAATCAAATGGGAACTGAAGGAAGATCAAAAGTGACTGGCAAAGGCAATATGGAACTCATCTTCATTTTGGGAAAGAAGATTACTTTGACTAATGTCCTTCATGTACCAGAAATGAATAAGAACTTAACAAGTGGAGCTTTGTTGGAAAAACCTGGAATTAAAACTGTATTTGAGTTCGGAAAATTTGTACTAATCCATAATGGGTATTTTGTGTGAAATGACTATTCTACTGATGGAACGGTCAAGCTATGTACTATTGACGATAATTCTAATAAGAATGAATCATTTGCTTATGTTGTTGACTCTTTTAATTTATGGCATGGTAGATTAACACATATATGAGTTAGTACCATGAAAAGAATGATTAAATATGGTTTGATCCAATGTGATATTAATAATTTAGAAAAATGTGAAACTTGTATTAAATCTAAAATGATGAAAATGTCATTTCATAGTGTAGTAAGATCAACATGTTTGCTTGAAATTATTCATTCTGATATATGTGAATTGAATGGCGTGCTAACTAGATGTGGTAATAAATATTTTATTATATTTATTGATGATTACTCTAGATATACATGAATTGTTAAATGCATAGAGAAGGAGCCTATATGGTCGCATAGTAGTAAAATCCGACCGTTGGTTGGATTTGTTTGAATTTTCTGGTTGTTTTATGGTGAAGCATTGCACCTCTTCTTCTTGTGTTGAATCCAGTTCATGCAGGAATGGTTGAAAACTATAAATACACGTTAGTTTTCATTCTAAAATATAATAAATCATCCAATTATTCATCAAAACTTTCTGGTCAAATTTGGTTACATCACAAATCAATTCTATATTTTCACTTGTTTTACTTGAAGAATCACTTTGCTTTTGGTGTTCTTCATTCAAGGCTTGATAATTTTACAAACTATTTGTCATTTTCAATCCTTAAAAGCATAGAGAATGAGGCAAATAACGTTTGAGGGCAACGTTTTCATTTCGTTATCAAGTCTTGTTTTGATATTAATATTCATCTTCTTCTCCATTTTTCTTTGTTTTCATTGCTATCATTCATACTTTTTTTCCAACATTCTCAAAGAAAAGGGTTTAGGATCGGATAAATTGGATTCCCAACTTATTTCATTCTACCTAGTAGAGGGAGATAGGAAGGATGTTGCAAGAACAATTCCGTTTGTTCTTCAAGTTGAAAGTGATCCTTAAACCACTAAGGAAGCAATGACTTCTAGAGATTATATATTTTGGAAAGAATCAATATTCTATTATTTCAAACAACATTTGGGAAATAGTTAATTTACCAAAGGGTTCTAAATCCATTGATTGTAAATGGGTGTTTAGAAGGAAATATAATTCTAATGGAACACTTAATACCTATTAAGTTAGATTAGTAGTTAAAGGGTATTGTAAAAAAGAAGGAACATATTGCTTTGACACATATGCACAAGTGGCTAGAATAACCTCGATAAGGATCTTGTTTGCACTAGCATCTATATATGATTTACATGTTCATCAAATAGATGTCAAAATGACATTCTTGAAAAGAGATCCAAGGAGAAGGTCTATATAGAACAACCAGAAGGGTTCGTTCTACCAAAAATTGAATATAAGGTGTTCAAACTAATCAAATCCTTATATGGATTAAAACAAGCCCTAAAAAGTGGCATTACAAATTTGACTTCAAAATAATGTCAAATGGTTTTAATCACAACTTGGTAGACAAATGTCTATATACTAAAGTTAGTGATAATATAATCACTATAATATGTCTATATGTTGATGATATGTTGATCATTAGCAACAATGTAGACCGTATCAAAGAAACGAAGAGGTTTCTATCCTCCATGTTTAAAATGAAAGATCTTGGACAAGTGAATACTATTATTGGTATCAAAATTAAAAAGGATAGTGGTGGTTTTACATTGAGCTAATCACATTATGTTGAGAATGTGATAAATAAGTTCAAACGTTTGAACATTAAAGAAGCTAATACCCTGTTTGATTCAAGTATCAAATTGATAAAGAATGATGGAAGAGAAATATTGTAATTAGAATATGCAAGTGCAATTGGAAATCTTATATACACTGCACAATGTACAAGACTTGATGTAGCATTTGTCATGAGTAAACTAAGTAGGTTTACTAGCAATCCAAGTTTCGAACATTGGAAGGCCATCGACAGGGTTCTTGGTTATTTGAAGAAAACCAAAGACCTTGGACTACGATATACAAGATTTCCTAAAATCTTGGAAGGATCCACTGACGCAAGTTGGATATCAAGTGTAGGAGAAAATAAGTAAACTTCAGGTAGGGTATTTACTCTTGGAGGAGGTGCAGTTTCTTGGAAGTCTAATAAACAAACTTGTATTACTCACTCAACAATGGAGTCGGAATTTGTAGCTTTGGCTGAAGTTGAAAAAGAGGTTGAGTGACTAAGAGATTTTTTATATGAAAGAACTTTTGATTAAAGGATATTTTATCTACCTATCTTGTGTGATAGTCATGATATTCTTGCTCGAGCTTATAGTGAAGTATATAATGAAAAGTCTAAACACATGAGTCTAAGACACGAGTATGTAAGGAAGTTAATAAAATATGGAATAATTTCTCTTACATTTGTTATGTCTAGTGAGAACTTAGCGAATTCGTTTACTAAACCTCTCATGAGAGATTTAGTGAGATCGACATCAACTAGGATGGGATTGAAACTCATTAAATAAATCTACCAATAATAGCAACCCTACCAAACTATACTAAACAAGTATATTTAGGTTCAAGGGGTAATAACAAGTCATTTGATAAGTGAATGGATCTCAACACTGTTAAAATTATTATTAAACCCTATCGTTGATAAGTAGTGTTGGTTATTACTATTGGAGGGATGGATTATAATTAAAACTCTTAATGAAGTTCAGTACGGAGTACAAGTATATCTAAAAATAATAAAGATACTAGAACATATTTTCAACAATCTCAAAATGGACACTCAAAACATAAAACTCAAAATGAATTCAAAACACAAAACAGAAACATATAGAGAACAGACCCTAACATTTGGGCCATAAAATTGGCTCGCATAAGCGATTGCAGAGAATTCAAGGGCTGCAAATGATATAACCATCCATATAGTTATAGCACATGCGGTTGTATAGTAGTAAAATCCGACCGTTGGTTGGACTTTTTCGAAATTTTCTATTAGTTTTATGGTGAAGCATTGCAACTCTTATTCTCGTGTTGAAACCAGTTCATGTAGGAATGGTTTAAAACTATAAATACACGTTAGTTTTCATTCTAAAATATAAGACATCATCCGATTATTCATCAAAACTTTCTGGTCAAATTTGGTTACATCACATAATCAATTCTACATTTTCACTTGTTCTACTTGAATAATCACTTTGCTTTTGATGTCTTTCATTCAAGGCTTGATAATCTTACAAACTATTTGCCATTTTCAATCCTTAAAAGCATAGAGAAGGAGACAAATATTGTTTGAGGACAACGTTTTCATTTCGTGATCAAGTCTTGTTTCGATATTAATATTAATATTCATCTTCTTCTCCATTTTTCTTTGTTTCCATTGTTGTCATTCATACTTATTTCCAACATATAAAAGTTATGAGATCCTATGAAATGTATGATTAAAATTGAAATTTTACCAATAAAAATATCGATAAAAAAATTTCAAACAAATGTTTGACAGATCTTTTACATCCTGCGCAATCCTTCCGAATTCATAGATACGAAATCTCAATTTAGTCTAATAACAACATGCAATAATTGTAGAAGGACAACTAGATTTATCCGTGGGCTTAACAGCCCATTTGAAAATTTGGTTCAACGTTAAAATCGTAGGCCTCCCAAGTCAAAAACTCCTGGTTCTAGACTTAGGCAAATCCTGTTGGCAAAATTTTGATTTTTCATAACTTCCCTAATTAGAGCTTTTTCAAAAACAAAATGCATCACTCTATTATTAGACAATTTGTCATTTTAGTATATACAGTGAGGATATAGTTGTTGGGTTAAATTGAATAGAATTATATGTTCATATAATTAAAGAAGTGAGACGTTTGATGCGCATTAAAATTTGATGATTATCATATTTAGTTCAATATATCACATATTAATAGAAAAAAATTATGAAAAAGAAATGTACTTCTAAACTTAGCCGAAATATATTCTTAGCTAGGAATGTTCTGGTACCCATATGAAAAGGAAAATATGAGAGAGAGAGAGAGAGAGAGGCAACTTCAAATCAAATTTATTAAGAATAAAACTTAATTTGTTGTTCTTTTACATATGCATTGGCTAATTCCAAGATCGCGTGGCCTTATTTATGTGGGCTGGTTGTTAACAAATTGATGGTCCATTAAAAGTAATTTGGTCCAATAAGTAACCTAATGCATAATTACAAATGTTTCAAAATACATTTTTAAAAATAACAAACTTGTAATTTTTTTTTCCCTAAATTTAGGTCACATTTTGTGACATCGGATAAATATAGTGACATAATTTAATTAACATCTGATGTTAATGTACGATAATTATTAGTGCAAGGGACTTTAAATATAGGGTTAATGTGTTTGACGGCTATGGCGACATACGGGGTGTCGACAATGTCGTATAGGGCCAACTTAGAGATAAGTGGGTTTGGCTTCATGACTAGAGACATCAACTGGCAAATCCCGCCAATGGTTCCGAGAATAGAGGCTTTTCGCTTTGACGTCGACTCCGACGAAAAGCAATAGCGCAATATATACGACAATGATGGAGCAACACTAGAGCTCCTTCTATGAAGGGAGCTCAATATGACGGTTTGGTTTCTTTAATTGAGGGAGGGTTTGGATTGGTGGGATGATATCGAGTGGGGTGGTTTTATTTGGATATACCTGAATTTTGATAAAATTATTGATATCTTAATTTTGAAATTCAAAGTTAAAAAAAGTAGGGATTGGGGTATTTTGCCATTTCCTAGTTAATGGAAGATAATTTTGAATGACTTTTGAGGGATAGAGAGGCAGCTTAGGAAGTGTCTTATAGTTAAATTGAATGGACATGATGGATTAGATATTGAAGTGCCTTTAATACATTTTAGAAATTTCTCTACTAACAAATTTTATTAGGCTACTACAAAGTCTTTACGCCAAATTCTCGCACGTTACCAAATAAGCAAAAAGCACTTTGACATTATAATTATTGATTAGACTCAGGAGCCCCACTCCCACAATTAGAATCTCAAATGGTTCATTTAGGATCCATAAGCTCTCTCCCAAAAACTTAAAAGGGCTCCATTATCTTCCACCATAAAGCAAAAGGCACATATGTAATAATTCAATATTGGGGGACAAAGGGATTATTTCAAACGACATTATCGAACTTTAAATAATGGTTTGGATAAAAAGGGTTTAAAATCTTATATTATAAAGTTTCCTTCTTCTTAAAGTCAGTTTTACATAATAATTTTCATAAAGTAGTAGTAAATAATTAAAACTTTTTGAATGAGATTAAGCTCACAAATCTTACTAATCAACGTAATATGTGATGTGTTAATCATCGTGTTTAACGACTAATCATTGTTTAGGGATTTTAACTTGTCATATATGGTAAGTACATGATAAGACATTTGATAATTACGTTTTTAAGTTATGATTTAACCAACACTTTTAAGATAGATTTCCATGTGATTATGTTTCCAAAGTGTGTCGTGATCCAGCCTATTAGCATGTATTAAAGTCATCTCAAAGGGACCCCTAATTAAAGTTTATCATTTTCAATGTTCCCCACTTTTTTTCCTCATGTTTATAGGGTCAAATGCAGAATTATTAGCCACCATTTACTTGTTAATTACACACTAATTAATCATAAATTTATCACTAAGATATTATTTCGAAACCTTAGCGAGTGATGCGGATTGTTTTACTCTCTGAGATTAAACTTATTGTGTTCCAAATGTGTGGGTTTTGCCATACATGAAAAGGAAGAAACAAGTGAATGGCTTGAGAAAATATATTGCAATTTTCACTAATCCATGAACGTTAAAGAAACTAATTCATCTTCCATTTGGTGATCTACAAGATGCTAAGGTATGGACTTATTATTAATCAAATACTCGAGTCGGTCAATGGCACAAGCTTTATTTTAAAATATAAGGCTCCCTTTCTAATATATTTTAATAGACCCTCCAGGGCAAACCATTGAATTAGAAAAAAAAAGAGGGACAATTTTAATATTTCATGTCCGAGGGGTTTTTTTTTTTTTAGCTATTTTATTTCAATTGAGTGTATGAAATTAGTATTCTGGAAGAAAACTTGTTTTGATAATAATCACCAGACATTTAGTATAATATGTCATAATCCGAGGCATTATTGATCTTCCAATCTTAACAGAAAGATTAACTGAATTTGAGGATAACACAAAGGGCCACTTCCAAACTTTTCAAAGACACAGAGATTATGTCCCTTAAATTACACGTCTGATATTATCTTTTAATTCAAGAATTCAAGTATCGTGAATATAAAATTTGCACGTGCGAGTCATTCGATAAAATTTATATCTCGTCGTTTATAAGGAGATGTGTTGAAGATATAAATACAAATAAATATTTTTCTCATATCTAACCAATTAAACGTTTTAATCAACATGTTTAACACTCAATTATATGATTAGTAATAGATATAACACAACATATTGTATTATGTCTGTCATAATCTAGCTTTCAACCTCAATCTACCGACCAATTTCACGTGGATGGTTTCTTCCCTTTGCATGCGTTTATTTTATTTTATTTTATTTTTTTATATCTAGATTTTTTATCTTGTAACAAAAATTTTCATCAGATCTGCAATATGTAAAATGTTTGAAAATGCTGAGATTTGAACCCCTATTTGAATGATTTTAAATCACCTCGTTTGAAAGTTTAAATTGTTAGAGAAAATGAAAAATTATGATCTCGATAAATATTTTGAGACTTTAGTTCAATGAACAAACTCAAGTATATATTGAAAGGAAGAAGCACGGAATAGTGAATTTTAATGAAATATTAACACTCAAATATCATTAGAATTTGATTTTTGCACCTTTAACGGGAGATTGAGCAATGCACTCGGCCTAAGCATGTATCATATTTTAACTTTGTTATCAATAAAACATATCAGTGATACAGTGGTCAAGAAAAACATATTGATAGAGTTTAAAGTTAAAATTGGTTCAAAATTGAGATAATTACCGAGCCCCTGTTTGATACCCATTATTTCATCAAAATGAGTAGTAATATTGAATTTTTGAATAATATATGGTTAAAAAGTAGGAATAAATTTTGGATTTATGTGCAAACTACTTTATTACAAGAATTTGTGATCAAAATTAAGTTTGAATTTTTATTTTTTTTTCTTTAAATAATGGGCATCACACTGGGGCTAAATCTTCAAAGCACTGATATAATTGCCTAAAAGGAAAAACTGAGATTGTAATTATTTTGTCCGCGAAACTTGTTAATGATTGATCTGTCACAACTTTTTCGGTTTACTGTATACACTTAAATCTATCACTATATCCAAAACAAAAACCGAACCGAGCTCCACCAATAGAGATTGGGAATTATCAAGGGAAGATTTCGTAACATGAAAACTTGCACTTACGAGGAGTGAAATGGGGACATGTACTTTAAAGTAACCTATCAAATCCCTAGCTTTTCTTATTATTATAGAAGGGTTGGATAAAATTTTAACACGTAAAAATTGATAAGTTGTGTGGTTGAAGAGTTGTAGACTGCATAAAATGTGTAGTCAAAATTAATTGTTGATTTTGATATCAACTTTTTAAACTTTCCCAAACAAGCACTAAATGAACTTCGTTTCGACATTGATAGTCATATATATAGCTATTTTGAGCAAATTATTTTATTTTGCAGTACAAATCCAAACCAAATGTAATTACATGTGATGGAAACTAATAATTGAATTAGGACCGATTAAACTCGATACTCGCGGTCCATGCCTAGTCTCGAACGGGTTGCAATTTTTTTGCCTAATCGGGTATACAGAACAGGGGCAAGGCGGGGCAGGGTTGTTGTCTCGAGAACATGGATGGTGTGGAAAATATGGTCTCTGTCCCATTATCCAGCTCGCCTAAAATTCATTTCAAGATATAACTTTTTGATCATACAAAAAGAAAAGATTTATCATTCTTTCTAAAGAGAATGTGGGTTATTCTACAAATTGAAAAGAAAAAAAATAATGATTTTCATCAATTAAAGATATGAAAAAAATAAAATAAAAAATAAAAATATACAAAAATTAAACGGGATAGTAAACGGTGCACCTCCCTGCCTTAAGTGGGTATGGGAGCAAAACAACGGGATAAAAATACCTATTGAATATTTTGATATCAAATAATTTCAGGATGATAATGAATAATCAGGAATGGATACTAGATTCAATTAATTTCGTTGAAAACTTATAATTGAATGTGCTTAAGTGCTATTGGGTGAAAATCACACTTGCCAGTCCAAGTTACAAAGAGGATCAAGACCACTCAACGGGCTCTACCCATTATTATTATTATTATTCTTATTATTATAGGCGTGTGTTTTGACACAACGCACGACACTTCCATGGCTATTCTTGAGACCTCTCAGTTGCATCTTTTTCTCTTTGGTTTTGTAGCTTGTGACTACCTTGTCTCTTTCACCTTTGTGGTTGCCTCCATTTTTGCTCCTCCTGCCGACTCTTCTTCGACATTTGGGCACTTGTTTTGTATCTCTGTCTGTGCATTATACCCTCTATTTGTTGTTATGTTTCGCCCTTTCGCTACCTCTATGGGCAACTTCGATAAGGTTTTGGGTGTCCTTTGTGGTCCATTTTGAGTAATCTTGGTCCAATTTATGTGGTGTTGTTGTGTGGTTTTTAGCTCTTGGTCTGAGCCTCGATCCATCCACTTTTGGTGCCAATCATTTGGAGCTTTGATATCGAAGTTTGATTCTTGATTTTACTTTGATTATTTCCATTATTTGTTGCATACTTAACTTACTTTGTGTTTGTTAATTG
>CAIGRP010095657.1:0-31199 GCA_903798385.1 Fraxinus cuspidata | reverse complement strand
AAAAAAAAAAAAACGTAGCTTAAAGTGGTTGTACCTTGAAATTCGATTTCAATTTCCACGTTGAAATCAAACGGTCAAAGTGGAATTCGTTTTCATCGGATGTGACATTTTTCATGAAATTCGTTGCAATCAAACAGGGCCTAAGGGTGCATTTGATTGCCAACATTTTCCATGGAAAATGTCTTTTTTTCCACCCAAATTCCTACTTATGTGCTGTTCGATTGATATTTATTTGCATGAAAAATATTTTCCTACTTTTGATTACGTGACCATATTTTCCTTGAAAACAAAGAAAATATTTTCTCTAGGTGGAGTAGGATTTTATGTTCTTGGTAATTCACTTTCTCTCTTTCATCTACCCATCTCTCATCTACCTATCAATAAAGGACGGACAAGTATAATATTTTCTAAGTTGAAAATTAAACAAATCAAACATATTTAATTAATAATTTTCATGCAAATAAGTTCTAGGCAATTCAATTGCCTATAATTTATTTTATTTTCATTCAAATTCTATGCTTGCAATCAAATTTTGTTCGTTTAATTACATTATATCGTATTATATGAAAACAATACAAATATCAAGGCCCCATAACAACAAAAATAATGGTCCTCCGAAATTAGAAATATAAATAAATACCCAGTTGAAAGATTATAGAACTAGGTCATTAGAAGAACTGAAATATAATCTTAGAACGTGATTAAGCTCAAATGCAGTAGAAAACTATAGCAACATTCACCAAGTCTGTAAAAAAGTATATAAGCTGCTGGAGCTTATTTCACAAGTAGCAATTACTTGTATGGTTCAAAGTGTTGATTCTAAAGAATAAGCTATTGTGATGTTAGGTTCAAAAAAATTCTCACAAGCCCCGTTTGCTTCCAAATGACCAATATGCACACACTTACAGTCATACAGAAAAAAATAGAAAAAGTTACTTTCATTAAAATTATTCAGCTAAAAATTAGTAACACATCTAAATCCAAATATTAGAGAACGATGCATGCACCACTCTAATCAAAGTGCTAGACAGCAATACACTAAATGGAAATTCAAGTAATGGTCTATCTATATCATAGAACCATCTAGTAAGCGGTGGCAACCGAGTCGAGCGACTACTTCAATAACAATAAAAAAAAAAGATAAACAAACTCTCATCCTTTATCCGGGATTGGGACCGGCTATTTCAATTTCGAGTAGGCGAAGTTAAAAATTATACACAAACAACTTGTTACGTGTACAATTTTTTAAAAAAATTATAAAAGTATTAAAATAAAATTTTGTAATGAATATATGAATAAATTAAATATCACTTACTTGATTACATGCAATTTTGACATATTTATCTTGTATTTGATAATAAGCGTCTTCAGAGTCTTTCACGCACATTAATGCTTCCAAAATATCTTCTTTTAGTCGACTCCCGACCTCGGAGAGAACACCCTTTCCTGCACTAAAAGTAGACTCCGAAGCTACTAAAAATTATAAAAGTATTAAAATAAAATTTTGTAATGAATATATGATTAAATTAAATATCACTTACTTGATTACATGCAATTTTGACATATTTATCTTGTATTTGATAATAAGCGTCTTCCGAGTCTTTCACGCACATTAATGCTTCCAAAATATCTTCTTTTAGTCGACTCCCGACCTCGGAGAGAACACTCTTTCTTGCACTAAAAGTAGACTCCGAATCTACAGTACTAGCCGAAGGTGTTAATAGATCTTTTGCCATTGCAGAAACTATTGGCCATCGGCTTTTATACCTTCACCAAAAATCAATTACTTCTTCTGAATTTTTCCTAGTTGCATTGTTACTAGGTATATTATGATTAAAATAATCAATTAATTCGGCATACGACGCCATTTGGACTATTACTCGATATTTGAGTACATGCAGTGGAAGACAAACTACTAGAGGAACCACATGCATATACAGTTGAATCATATCTATATAAGTTCATGCATTGGAATAAATTCATAACTTCAGCGTCGTCATCTCCTATATTTTAGTGGGAGAAGTATTTGTAGAATCGGAGGGTACACGAGTAATATGTGTACCCATTCATGGAACATATACGTCATACATTTCACATAAAATTTGTTCCAAATTCCAACAAGTGATAACTACATTAAAAGTTCAAGCATTTGAAATTTAATCAATAACAAATTTAGTACCCGATAAATTATATCGGGGATCCATGACGCATGCTAACGGAAATAACAAACATGGGCAAGTTTTCTCCATATTTTCTAAATTTTAATTTCATGAAAAATATAACTGAACTAAAATTATAAATTATATCGGGGTCCATGACGCATGCTAACGAAAATAATATGGACAAGTCTTCCCAATATTTTCTAAATTTTAATTCCATAGAAAATATAATTGAACTAAAATCAGGGTTATCTTTAAATCTAAGAAAAACCTAACAATTATTCAATGACCATACAGCTAGTAGGATAATAAAACATCAAACAAAATATTTATAGAATCATAAAAACATGTCAAAATTTTTTTAATTTTAAAAACTAAATGTCAATTGTGCTCATTTAAAATAGTATCGCCGTCGTTTCTCATAGGCCTATTGTTATAAAATTCGATAATTAAATGTTTGAAACATTCACATGATTTTAATAATAAGTATGTAGAGTTTTATCTACGTCACTTATAAATGTTTTTGTATGTGACACCTCAGCTGCTTCACAAAATTCCTCAAATGCATGTTTTCTGCTAGGTGCAATCGCGATATAGCCTAGTGCATTCCCATTTCGTTGAAGTTCGTTATTGCGACGAAGTTGCCACTAGCAATAGCGGACAACTAACATTTCGTTTCCTACGTCAAACAGTATTTTCAACCGAGGTACGTTGGAGTACTGTCATCTTGTACTGTCATTGCTTCCTACAACCCAGCATTTTCCATGAACGAGTTACCAACTTATATGAATTTCCCAATTCAACATCAATAGGAGATGGATTAATCGCGACCAACTTTGTCTTTGGTATGACTAACTATGACCAAATTTGTATTGAATGTGACTGTCTGTGACCAAGATAAATCTCAAGTCACAATCAATACAAAATTGGTCACAAACAACCACAACGAAGATCCAATGCTCGAAGCTGCAACCAACATACCGTTCCCCTGCATAGAACACCAGTCACCACCGCCAAAACACCACCAGTCACCACCATAACACCCCACACCACAACACAGCACCCACTACACACCGCACACACCACTGTCACCACCGCACCCCCCACTACACACCACCTTATTCAACCATCGGACACAGCACCACACACCACCACGCCTAACCTCAACCGAACCCAACAACCACTAAGCACCATCGCACCCAACCATCGCATCAAAAATTTTTTTTTTTTAAAAAGAGGATTAATGGATCGCACCGTGCGCAGCGAAGATGAACAGCCGCGCACGGACTGACACTACAGCGGCGATGAACTGCCATTGCGCTGTGAACCGTCGCCGGCATCAGTCGACGCAGCGTCGCCCAGTTCATCGCTCCAGCAACGTCGCCGTGAACCGTCGCCCCGTCGCCGTCGGCATTGTCGCCTAGTTCATCGACGCTGCCGTTCAGAGAGAGAGGACAGACAGCTGCGACAATGCGCTCCGACGACGGGTGCTCCTCAACAGCGATGACGGTAAGGGAGAAGGTAAAGAGAGAGACGGGTAGATAGAGTGATGAAGATCCCTATGGATGAATTGGGAATTTGGGGGTTTTGATAGGTTTAATTAAATTTTTAATAATTATAATTATATAATATAATTAGCACTTGAATTTTGAAATGTAAACTTTATCCTTTTGTTTTTGAACTGTAATCTTGGAAAGAAGGATTTTAGGTAATTTTTTCTAAAAAAAATTCTTAAATTTAGTTTCAATTTTTTAAAAGTGTATATCTATATTAAATAATTTTTTAAATAATACATATCTCTATAAAATTTAATTATTTAATTTTGGGTCGACCTCAGTTTAACTTCGATTCGACCTTCCAACGCTTGAGCCTTTTTCTTCTCTCCGGTTCGATTTTCAAAACATTAATTGTAATCAAACAGGCTGCATCGTGGATTGACCAGAATCTTAAAAATAACAGTGCAAAATCTTGATTAATAAAGCAAAAAAAGAAAAACATAAAAACAATTTTACAAAAATTTACGTAAATATCTTGATTAATAAGAAGCTTGCTTAATAGATTTTTTACTTCAAATTTTTGCTACAAGATTTCATTGAGCTGAGGAGGAAACAATTGTGATTAGGAAATCCCAGAAGAACGAACTTCCACGTTTTACACAAATTTTCCATTATAACTAAAAGTTATTATCAATTATATTTACGAAATTGATTAAAAACTGAAATTTTTGAAATTAAAAAGATTACCACGCATAAGAAATTGAAAATTCTTCTTCAAATCCTTAACGTTGGCGTCGGATGCGGTTGTGCTGTTTCTCCTCTCAAGCCGTGAAAGAAGATGTGCTCATTGTATTATTTTACCTAATTTAATTAATATTTAAATAGGTGGGTGTGGCCCATCCGTTGGAAAGATATAAAATTTTCAAATTCTAATAGTTCCCTCTCCCTTTCCAGGAAGAAAGATGAGAAATTACGTTATTAATAGCATTCGCTCGTTTTACAAATGTAGAACTCGAATGTTATTATTTTCTTGTCCTCTTTCTCGTTTTGTTTATAATCTTCCAATAGAAAAACCCAAAAAACTTGGCTTGTTCAACCTATGTGACAAAGTTAAATCTAGGAGTATTTATGCAAAACCCACATCCAATTTCGATTGTTTTACAGCTCTTCGATACTTAAACACGAGTTCTTCTCAGGATATCACCCAGGATACACGTGAAGATTCTGCTAACAGTAAGCACTTTGTTTGATCCTTATATCTGGGATTGCTCACCATCTGTTTGTTATTTTGCCAGTTTGGTGATTTTGACGTTGGTTTTGGCGGTTATTTAACTGCTACTACCTTTTATTTCTAGTTCTACGTTTCCTTTTTAAATTGCATGTGATGAACAATAAATGTTTTGGTTATCTTCTAATGAAAAGTAAGGGGAAAATTAATGTCTCCATCATATCTTAAATTTGTAATGCATAACTTAATTTGTGACATTTTATAGCAGAATTTTTTACCTTAAGAACATGCATTTTTCATCATGTACGTAGGTTTCTGCAGGTTTGTATGCTTGTGTTAATAGATTTTGTTATAAAGACCTATGGTATTGTGGTGACGCTACATTGAAGTTGGTGCTGGCTTTCACGTTAATGTTTTAAGTGTGTTCATGCCTAGGAGAGCTTTCCAAATAAAAAGGTTGAATATATTTACACAAAAGTCTTGGTGTTCGGGTTGTCATGGTCCCATGGAACTTGTTTTTTTGCCTGCTATCCATATTCAGTTTTTAATATTCATTTGACTTTGGTTGTGTCATCTCTATGTTAAAGATCAAGATGACTCCAATGGAGAGGTGGAGCCTATTGATTCTTGGGAAGAAGAGGATGATGCTGAGCCTGAGGTATATGGGTCTAAAGTTTTAATTCCGGTTGCTGAATATTTAGGTTTGGCCATTCACAACATGTTATATTTGATCCTCATATGTCATGTTTAGGTTAGTGATGGAGGTGATGGCGGTGGAGTGGTTCTACAAAATTGCCCTTGGGGTCAACAAGCGCTAGCCATATGCAGGGAGGTCCTTTTACAGTTTGCTGATGATATGGAGCTGTATGCATTTAAAACTTCTTTTCGAGGATACATTTACGTGAGATTAGACAAGCTTTCAAATGAGTAAGTTCTTTGCCCCATTGCAGGGCTTAGATTTTTGTACTTTTGAACTAAATACACTAAAATCAGTAATTCTCGCACTCTCAAAATTATATTTAACTACCCCCCCCCCCCTTTTGAGTTATAGTAGATGTACTTTCTTCATCCTATGTTTTGTGGCATAAATTAATGATAACAAACAACCAATAGCTGTTATTTCCTCAATCACGTTAACATGTCATATTTTCTTAGAAATGTCTCTTAAATTCAGGATAGAATCTTCATTAATCCTAGATACAATATTGATTGAACATTCTATATCAAACTATATACACAAGCATAAAAATTGTACAAGACAGGTCTCTTGATTAGCTTATTGTTTCTAAATGCAACTCCATAATTGGTCAGTTGCCTGTTCTTCTTCTTTCTACCTGCAACTTCGAGATGGACAGTTGCTTCTTCTTCTTGCAACTATGTTATGAGCAAGTGGAAATTTCAAATGTGCACAGTTTTGACTGTTTGGTATCGTAATATTACTTAGAGCAAGTTATATGGGTCTTCAGTAAAACTACTATTTTATACTTTTTATTTTTATTTTTTTTATTTTAATTTTGTTGGAACTCTTCAATAAGAAAAACATGCAATATCAGTAGGCATACATGGAAGTTACACGACCACAAACATCGTTTTGATCATTTGCTTTGTTTAGAGTTATTGAATTGGACTTATGCTTCTCAATTCTAAAGTACCAGCGTCCTGATTCTCTGCCATAATTTCTTTAGCATGTTCTTGCAGCTGAAAAAAATTCTTATATTTACTGATACGATTTTCAACTATGTCATGTTCTACTTCCTTGTCTCTCCCCAATCAGATATGGTTGTCCCAGTATGGAGGAGATTGAATCTTTCAGCCGCCAATATAAGAAAAGACTGGATGAAGTAGGTGCTACAGGAGAAATACCTGATGATTTGGCTCTTGAAGTAATTTCTTTGAAACTTATCTATCATTTCCAGGGTTGCAAGTATATGTTGCATTGTGCCTTTCAGAATGAGATATCAATGGAGCAAATAGCCAACGTTTTCTGTTTTGACCATTTTGATTTCCTCATGCCTTTTACTATCAGATTTTCAATGCTCACTTGTTTTGGTTTGGTGATTTAAATTTCCTTGCAATTCATGCCTTTTGAAATGAAAATACAATGAATCAAATCACTCTTACATTCCCTTTTTCTCACTTAAATTGACTTTTGTTTGCTCCTGGAGGTATCAAGTCCAGGTGCGGATAGGCTACTGAGAGTACCAGATGACTTGTTGAGGTTCAAAGACCTGCCAATGATGGTAAGTTATACGGAAGATTCAGATGCTAAATGCTCAGAAAAGACTGGAGTGTACTTTCTTGACTCCATTGAAACAGAATCGGGAAGCTGTGTCTGGAAGATGGCAGATGTGAAGGAAAACAGAGACCCTTTGGCAAAAGGTAGGCCAATGAGCCGCAAACAGAAAGATTGGAGACTTATACTGCCAAGTGCTAACATTAAGCGGGTAACTCTATATCTTAGTTACTAATAAAGGTGTTCTTCCTTTTAGGAAAGTCCTTGTAAAATAAATCTGTGGCTCTTGACTTCGACATTTAATATCTATGATCTCCAGTGGAACTATTAAGTAGAAAATGAGGGTATGTTGTCAAAGAATGTTCTTGTGAGGATTACTTACTGTCCTTCTTGGAATTTTAAGAGTTAGGGCTGAACCTCATGGTCCAACAAGTGATATACATAATGTGCCCAGAGTCTTTGTTTTTACAATACAAAGATGAAGAATGAAGTATTGACTTGCTTTCCTCAAGTCTTAGCTTTCCTCGGGTTTAAAAACCGACCCCGAGGGCAAGGGGTTTCAACTCATCACTAGACTAGGTATGAGTCGGCTTTCTTTTTGTAGCGGCCACTTGAGCCGTGCTCAATTATTTTCTGATTTCTTTTTCTTTTCTCCTCTCTTTGGGATTTGAAAGGCTTCATCATGGAAGTATTACTATCTTTGGGCCTTTTGGCCCATGAGCCGTGTATATATTTCCATTTTTTCATGTGTGAGACATTTCTTTTCTCACCAAGGTTACGATTGACAAAATTTATAAATTATTTATAAATGGTTGAACTTCAATTTCAAACGTACATTTCGGTGGATCCAAAAATATTATTTACTTATTTATCACTCATTCCTACTTATTTATACATTAAACCATTTATAAATTCTTTTTAATTGGAGGCTTAGTGACTAACTCACAAATACATTGAAATGGCTTAATGAATTGTCTAATTCTTACTCAGGGTATGGTTAAGCGCCATTTTTTTTTTTTTGTGTAGAATGCATTTCGGAATAGTAGATTGATGAAAAATGTGTGATTAAAAAATAATGAAAAGTTTTGGACTTGTGTTGAATATTATTTTATTGAAGAATATATGATTGAAAAGAATAAAGAGAAAAAACGTATTTTGATTAAAAAAAAAAAAAAAGGGGATCAAACAAGGGCTTAGACTACAAAAATAGTTAATTGAGTTACTTGACACCATAATATAGAATTGAAGAAAATATATTACTAAAATGTTTGAATGGTATGATTTGGAAATAAAATTTGAGATCTTTTAACTTCTAGGTTGGTGTCTAAGAGCACTTTCAATGCATTCTATGGACTGTATTTAGGTGGTGTAAAATTGAAAAAATTTCGATCTAGATATTAATATATAATAAATAGACAATTAAGTCCAATATTAGTACACTATACATTACATGGATAGTTACCCAAGTGTTAGTTATTTTTCTTTTTAAAAAATAAAAATAAAATCATGTCAGAATTTTGAAAGAAAATATTATTTATCGAGTCATTCTATCTAACAATATTTATTATTTTAATCCAGAAAATGTTCTAAACATTATCTATTATTTCTCTACCACTTCATCTAGACTCTATTATTTCTCTACCACTTCATCTAGACGGAGTCTATATCGGCTCGTCTAAAGGAATTTTTTAAATACCGTCCAATCGAATCAAGTGAATTCAACAATACATGTGTTTACATTCCCAACTTCCTTCTCTTTTTAGGGTTAATTAAAAGAGAGTTCAATGCTATTGTCATGTATCAATGCTTGGTCCGACTAGGTATGAATTTCAAACCTATATTCTCAATAAAAAAATAACCAAAAAACTTTAGTCCACATATAATTTAGATGGTACAAAAAATCAGCATCAAAGAAAAGGAGACATGTCTATATTGGCAGGTCCCTTGTCATGCCATAGATTTATTGGTCCACAAGCTAACAAATATTTATTTCATCCTTTTAACATGAAGCAGACTTTTACTCGTCATAAACTGACAAAAAATTGTACATTTATTTGAAAATAATAAAGTTTGTTGGCTTGTTGATGAAAATAACATTTGGAAGTTAGTAGACATTAAAAAGGCCAGTGTAACAACAACAATGGATAAAGTCAATAGGACCACTAGATAAGTACGTAGCTTATTTGGACAAAATATCTTACAAATTATTTAGGACCAAAAACCTTTTTTTTTTTGTCTCAACATTCAAATTTTCAACAATGCTTTGCCAATTTGAATAAGAAACAAAAGTTAGATATATAAGTTTTGTATTGGTAAATTCTTATTGAATTTGATAGTATTTGAGAGCCAAACAAATTAGTTTAATGTCGGGATTAGAAAGAAAAATTCTATTGATTGGAGCATTCTCCCTGCCTTTTGGGCACGGATAACCTCTTAGTTCTTGGTTTATGAAGATGTATTGTTAAGCGTTCCATTTTCTTTTTCATTGAGGAGAAACCTAAGTCTATGCTTGAGAGGTTGATGTTCGGCGTGTGAAACACGGTTTGAGATTGGCGCGAAATGATAGAAGGTATTTGATTCAAAAGATCTTGTCCATTTCATAACTAGTTAGCGGTCTTCAAGCTCTTTTACAATAGGAAGTCCTAAAGGAAATAGACAAAATTGGTACCAACGCTAGCTAGCACACATAAATAAAATGCTACATGAATGTAATTGGGTGAAGTTTACAAGTTCCAAATTTAGTCCATGGATCGTATCAGCATGAATGAGTGGTACAAAAGTAATAGTAATTTCGAATTATATTTTCTAAGCGAGCATTTAACTTGCATTAGATAAATTTATGCTAGGTTTCTTACCTTTTATTATATTAGTAAAGGGTGAATGAGGGACGCATATATTTTCTTTCTTTATCTCGTTTGATCGCTTCAATGCCTATAATTTGTGAGGATTTTTTTGTATTTAATCTATTTTGCAGGAGATTGACATGAGGACAAGTGCTAGGGACATTTTCATTCCTTTTCTCCTTCGTTAGTTTCACTCTTGCTTTGGTCTTCATCATTTAATTTTTATTTGATGTTTGGTTCACTCGGTAAAATCTTTCGTACTCGAAAAATTCCCTTAAGTACAGTATCTATATTTTTTATTTTATCCTATGTTTAAAATAAAAAAATTGTACTACTAATTAATTCATCAATATTATCATAAATTAAAAAAATATAGAAGCACAAAGATAATCAAAGTTGCATATAATCATAATTGACTGGCTAGGGCTTCTTACATTGGGGTTATTTTACTGATGTAAAGGGGCTATGGTCATTTTACCTTGTCAAATGAGGATAAAAACGTCCAAAGAAACTTGTTTGGCCTTGGGTCGTTCACCTCTATTTTTATGATGCTGTGCACCATTTGTTTTATTAGGGATCAGCTCCTTGTTACGAATTCAAGAACATAATCACAATTAATCTCTATTCGAAACAAAATATTTATAAGTCTCGACTGTCATAATTTGAGAATCTTCTCATTCTCCTTTGAGTTCTCTACTATCATATTTGTAAGAAACTTCTGCTTATCGAAGTCATACCTGAGATTTTTCACATTCACCTCATCGTAAGCGTGTGTCGTCGTTTTTGCGTATTAATAAATCGGGAGAGATCCACGCCTCGTTCCCTTCGGTCTAGGTGTATTTCGGCCAAAATGTACCGTACTTATACAAAACTATTCTTACAACATCAAGTCTCGTACAAACACACATATGGACAAACAACATAGATAAGTTCATCACAAAGTTTGGTACCGATTTACACAACACAATGAAGTAGTTGACATGAGAGGATAATGTGGCAGATGAAAAAATGGCAATGAGTGAAAGAGACAACAAACAATGGGATAATAGAGTCAGCAGAGTTGGATGAGAAAAAGAAACATAATATAAGTGGACAAACATACATGCCCCAAGTTAAGATTAATCCCTGGATAAAAGTAATCTTTTTACTATGATTTCTGCCAAAAAATTGACCATTTTAGGGTTAAATTTTTTGGCAGAAATCATAGTAAAAAGATTACTTTTATCCAGGGATTAATCTTAACTTGGGGCAAAAATTTAACCCTAAAATGGTCAATTTTTACAATTATTTTCATGTCAATTATGAATAAAAAATAAGACTAGAATTTAAGCTAAAATATTTTTTAAAATTAGATAACTCACAAGGTTTGATAAGCCTACACTAATTACGAAGAAGAAAAGATGGAGGGAAAAAAAAAAAAAAAGAATATGTTGAGGTTTGATTCAAGAAACCTCAATTATATGGACAAGTATGATGAGCGTATTGAATATTCTCCCATTTAATTAAATCTTGATAGGATACTTGACCTTTGAATGGATGTGCATTTGACTTCTTGATCAATTTTCTCGACCTTGAATCATCAACCTTCGATTTTTGTACACGTGGTTCTGCACATATATTTTGTACATGGAAGTGACTTTTAACTATAACCTCAAAACCACAATTCTTTTGTCTATTTAAAATAATAATGCAAACTTGGAATCTATTTGAAATAATAAAAAATTAAAAATATTTTTTTTATTGTAAATTATACTTAATATTTCCTTTATTCCAAATGAAACGACGCATTTGACCAAAGCATTAGTAGAAAAATTAGGTAAGTCAATAAGTGTTGTATAGAAACAAGAAGGTGCTTGTACACTATCTAAACCATTGTTACACACCAAGAAATAGTAATTTTAAGTTGTTATAAAACTTCAAAAGTAGTTGGCAAGTAATTTTGAATATCTAGCAAATTGATTTGAGGGAATAATGAGACATTAATCGGCTTCTCCTAACCATATTCGTTAAGTTGTACCGAACATGTACTAAATCCTAGTAAAGAATATCAGTCTAGACCTACCATTCGTGAAATTAGAATAAGGACCGTCACTAGTAAATTGAAATACCATTTCAAAAGATAGTTTGGTGGATTATATGTGAAGAAAAAGTAAGGAAAACTTTTTGGTTTGAACTAGTGTAAAATATTTGAAAATCCGTTTCATAATTCGACCTAAAAGATTTATAGTGTAGCTTTAAAAATGAGAACAAATTAATAGTCGATTGACTACTTGAATAATTTTTGGTCATTGTGTTAGATTCATTACTACATAAATATTTTTTCGTATTCTCAAAAAAAGTTAGGTATTCATTTTTCTTGTGATTTGTAAAAGCAACCTCAATTAGGTAAGTCATCATACTATTTTTCTTTATGGTCCACAATGTGTCAAGTTGGACTGCCCCCAGAAATCAGATTTAATTTCCATCACACATGATGTGTTTTAAAATTTTCAGCTAGGAAGATGGATGTTTCATCATTTGAATTTGAATCATTTAGTGGAGTTAACAAGAAAGAAAAGGCAACTAAAAAAGATGGTTGGTTTAAAATACCCAACATCGATGGTCCAAAATCAATGGAACTAAAAAGAAACTACAAAATCCAGCTTTTTAATGATCTCAATAAAGGTAAATACTCGGTATTTACGTCATTTCCATCTATTGAATGTTGGTTTCAATTTTTGTCACGGTCTTTTCTCATGTACATAAAATTACTTTTTGAAAGTCGCACGTGCCTGTAAAAAATATTTTATTTCTAATTAGCGACTCACAATAGATCACATGTGAGACCGCTCTCATGTTAATTTGAACTCGAGATCCTTACTAGTAATGACTTACATGCGCCATTGGATAAAATGTGAAAAATCTTAGTTTTCAACATTTGCCTATCAGAATTACAGTTTCATAAAGTTAAAGGTTTATAACTATGTTGTACACCAACAAAGAGGTGTTTGTAAAAATGGAAGGTGCAGGTTCATTTTTTTGTCAAAGGTGAAATTTACGCGTTTCTTTCACATTATTCCCAATTTTAATGTTGCCTCAAATTATATTGGCTACCCAAAAAAGTTCAAAAAAGTAGTTATCAAAAAGTCAAATATTCCGATAAAAGGAATAGTTTTTTAATCCCCTCATAGAGTTCATCTTCTTTATCGTTTTGAACAAGATTTTACGAAGTAAACTGCCAACTCACCGCAACGATTTTGCTCGTCCAACCCTACACGATTTCTTCTTAACGGAGGAAAAATAATGATGGCCCATTAATACGTCAGACGTCAATTTTGTTAGATTCCTGCAATGGGGTAAGAAGTTCTTGATTTGTCATAATGTGGGGACTTTGATTAGTAGGAACAAACTTTTACATAGTATCTTTTCACCTTGAACCTCCCTATTTCGCCATTGTTGGTTGATATTTGATGGCTTGAGATTCCATCTCTCTTTCTTTATAAGTTCATGATGGATGGAGTTTGGAGAAATTCAAGAAAATGTAGCTGACACGATATATCTTGTGTACCAAAGTTTTGTATGAAACATTTAGGTCATGCCTACTGTGTGTACTCTCGATTGATCTATGATCATCGTTGAAGCTTACTATACCGATGAGATTGTTAATTGTAGATCGACTTCATGGACTAACGTTCGCTTCATCTTTGTCATATGTGAATGAATCTATTGGTAATATATATATGGTGAGTGATTCCAAATCACTCTCTTGACTGATTCATAATTTATATTATGGTGGGTGGAATTTGGAGAGATTCAAGAAAATGATGCTGACATGATATCTTGTAATACAAAAACAATATGAAAACTGACATAAAGATGGTTTTGTATGAATTATGGAACAGGTAAGGATTGAAATGGCATAATTTCAACTTCACACTAGTGGCACAACAACAATAGGCAGTAAACCAAAAATACAATAATACTAAAGGGCAACTCGACACCTATCTTTTCACAAAAAGGAAATGTATTATGAAACCAAAAAAAAAAAAACATTAAACTTTACACGAATTTAGATTTAATGGAGTCGTAGTCATAATTTGTCTTGGTTATAACATAAGTAGAAATTTGCACGTTTAATTTTGTTACATATTGAACGAAGAAACTTTGATCATTTGGGTACAACTCAACACCACGAAAACGAAGTATCTATTATGTTCACGAGATTATTCTAATTTCGTATTAAAATAAAATAGCTCTAAGGTGATATTATAGCATAAGAAAGGGAAAAAAGTGATGAACCGTGGAAGTTTGAAAAGCTTGAAGTGTGTTGAACTATTCTATTAAAAAGCTCGAACAGTAATAGAAGAGATAAAATTTATATTTTATTATATTCTCAACGCGCCTTCTCACGTGCATGCTTTATTCAAGGCTTAAAATGTTTACAATCTGTATAAATAGGTAGGGGTGGCAAAAAGGCTCGCCCGCTCGAGCTCGGCTCGGAAAAAGCTCAAGTCAGGCCCGGCTGAGGCTCGGTTCCACCGAGCCGAGGCTTAGGCCGAGCCCCATTTTGGGGGCGTCGGCTCGAACCGGGCCCGGCTAGGGCTCATCACCGGCCTGTGACTAAATAATATATAAAAATTAAAAATTAATTTTATTTTAAGTTTAAATGTATTTTTTATATATTAATATTTAGTTATTATTTATAACACGCATAAATTGTACAAATTTTAAATACATTATAAAAAATTATAGATTTATAANTTTAAATGTATTTTTTTATATATTAATGTTTAGTTATTATTTATAACAAGTATAAATTGCACAAATTTTAAATACATTATAAAAATTGTAGATTTGTAACGATTTTTTTTAAAAAAATATGAGCCAACTCGGCTTAGGCCCGGCTTGGCCCGCTAAGGCTCGAGCCGAAAGCTCGGGTCGAGCCTTATTTTTTTGGCAGAGCTTTTGCTCGGCTCGGCTATGGCCCAAAAAAGCTCGGACCTGTTTTGCTCGAGCTTGAACTCGGCTCGTGGTTCGGCTCGGCTCGGCTCGTTGACATAGCTATAAATAGGTGATGTTAGAACTTAATTCCAGGACATCTCTAGTTTTGATATCATGTTGGAATTATTCGCTATTGATGATATGATGCGGTACGTCATGTGCAAAAGTGTTATCGTTAACTTTTTCTTTTTTATTCTATTTCTTTTTAATAAAAACATAAAGTATGAAGATATCTCAATTTTTAATATTTTAATACTTGAATTTTTTTAAGAGTTTTTATAATTAGTTGTGTCTATATGTTCTTCAAGAGTATACTTCTCCAAATGGAGACATCTTCTTTATTTGCTTCATTTACTTTTGTAGATTTTTGTCTTAAAATCGAATGTATTCACGCTTCAGACATGCTATAGATATTCAATTATAATGCTAATGAATTGTCCTCATATGACGTCAATTCAAGTTATAGCATTTAAATTTTGTGTTTGAGTTATTGTTGATCTCTTTAATTAGTAAATGTATCGAAATAAATTATCTTTGGAACTTTTGGTTCGAATTGTCTTTTGCAATAGTCGAGATAATATAATAATAAATTATTCATATAATTTTTCTACTTTTTAATTCCTCCCACAATAATGAAAAAATTATTCAATTAAATTGACAACAACAAATTGGTTATAAAATATCACCCGTCAGGACTTGAGATATTGTATAAGGGTTCTAATTACGCATTGGTCCCAACATTCTCTACTTTCCATCCCATTTCATTGTATTTGATCGATTGTATGTATATTGCACTATAAAAAATAATTAGATAGAAAAATTAGGCTCTGACCATAAATTAAATATAGTGAAAAAAAACTTTGATATTGACATTATGCTAATATCATTCACTCGACAAAGCTGTGAAACACTTTGTTCTCTATAGTAATGGTTTAGAAATTAATCAAAAACATTTAACACGCAATACTATTAAATCATTTGTCGTCATCACAACTAACATTTATTAAAATGTTCATATTTAGGCTCACTAATATTAATAAGACACACAATCTTGATTGTATAATTTGAAAATTATTCTTATAATTTAAAATTTGAACATTAATTTCGCAAGTTTCATGTTGCGAACACCATGCAACCACCTAATAGAACCATAAGATACAAATAATATGGAGATGATCAACGTGGATGGTGACAGACCCCATATATCACCCTAATTAATTTTTAGAAATATAAGAAATTTTGTCTCTATTTTAGATAGTTATGATTAGTGACTAATTATCAATAAAAATAGCAGACATTATATAGGAATTTATTGGATTGAAAAATCTTCTGCTTCTTCGTTAAATATTTATTTGAATTTTTAATTTCGCATTATTATTGATCCACTGATAGTCTAACTGAACATCCCAAACAATAAAATATTATAGTTATTGAACTTTTGATTCAATACATTGTTTACTTCAATTGTACTAATACTTGTATAGTAAAGACTAAAGAAAGCGTAGTAATATAATATTCACTCATCAAGAGCCTTACAATCATATTTACGAGATTTAATATTATATTATATTATTTGCATCATTCTCACATTTTCTTTCAATAAGTCACTATGAGTTTGGTTGAATGTTTGTACGTACTATAGATACATTACACGTCTCGTGATCTAAACACTAAATAAAATCATAAAGTTTTTCGAAACAATAAACTTCAAGTTCGTGATAATATTTGATTTGAATGGTTCTATAATTTTTAGAAGCGTGCTTCCTCGAGAGTGCCATCATAATATTGTTCGAAAATATTAGTACGTGTAGAATCATGCTACTTCAAGTGAAATACCACGATATTTTTTTGGTTTATTCACAGATAACTAAAAAATATTCTTAAAAAATATTAGAATGTAAAATTTTATAGTTATTTATAAATGACAAAATATTATTCTTGAATATTAATATGTATAAGCCGTTCTTTCAAATAATCATTTTCTTTAGGATAATAAATTATGCTTCCCAGGTGGATTAAAATATTTATCATAGTCAGACTTATATAAAGTTACTTCGAGACTAACACAATATTGACTTTTCTAGAGCCTTGAATAAGATTTGTAATCTCATATTTAGTTATGCTTCTTCTAGAGCAATACATTATTCTTTTAAATATGATTTGTATAAATTGGTTCAAACGATTCTGCAATATTCTTTTAAAATATTTAAATATTTGAATCGTGTTTCATTCTATAAAAGCAACTAATTATTCTTCAAACATATTAATTTAATATAAAAAGATGCTTTTTCTAAAACAATATGTTAATCTTCTTTTGAAATATTGAAATTGTAATATCATGCTCTTATAAAGTAGATAATATTCTTTTAGAATAATATAATGTTATGTTTATTCGAGATCAACGACAAATTAAATATGTAGAAACTAATATAATTTACATTGTGATTAATTTTAATATATCAATCGAATACAAAAAAAAAAAAGCGCGGTGTAATGATTATAATCTATGCATAATAATCAATTAAAGAAAACATGACAAATTATCAATTAAAATTGATAGGTGGATGTGTGTACTAGAATAGTTATATAATGTAAATATATAATTTTTGTAATTAAGATAATATGCAATTCTTATATAGAACAACCAATCAAAAGAATATATAAACTCGTGGATATGAATTTTGTACTTGGCATTCCAAAATATATATTTTGACATTAGGATCATCTATCAATAAAAATTGAAAGAATTTTGCTACTATATATTCACATCCAAAATTTTCAAGAATGAACTATTGGATTTTAATCATAACCGTTGAATTGAAGAACAGTGAGTTGTGAAATTTTGTCCAAATTTCATAACAATCAGACTACGATACACTAAATTATCAACATCTTGATTACTATTGCGTAGACTTTTCAAATCCTGTGAATTTGTGCAACGTTGATATCGAATTTTCTCTCTATTTTGGGCGAGTTTCTTTGTGTTGATAACGTGTTATAAAACTAAAGGAACAAGAGATAAATAAAAGAGAGAAAATAGAGATAGTCAAAATTTAATTATGCATTTCATTGAGAATCAATGCCCTATGTTTATAAGGTTCAAAATGGGTGTTACAATCAAAATAAAATATATTCTTTTATAGTAAATATGACTTATATAAGTATTCTGATAACACCAGGTAGATATCAACAATTAACTCATAATTTTACAACAAAACATCATATTTTATTCAAAACTAACTTATAAATAAAAACTTATTAACTAAAAAAATCATTTATAAGCAAAAAAATTACTTATAAGTAAAAAATTAATTATAAGATAAAAATTAATTCTGTGTAAAAAATAATTATAAAGTAAAATATAATATAATAATAAAATAAAAATTCACTTATAAAATATAAAAAGTTACTTATAAGTAAAAACAAAATACTTATGTTTAAAAGTGACTTGAAAGTGCAAAATTAAAATTTTTAAGTTAAATATTAACTTATATGTAAAAAGATATTTATAAGTACAATATCACTTAGGAGAAAAAATTTCATACAAGAAATTATAAATTGAACATTTTACTAAATATCATATATATAATTTTATTCTTTTAAAAAATGTTCAAAATCGATGGATGATAAACTTTCAAACATTAGTAGAACTTTTTTTAAAAGTCGCTATTAAAATCACTTAAAATTAATCCACTCATTAATGTTCAAAATCGATACTTTAAAAAACGCTTATAAGCAATACCCCAAAACTCCCAAACAAGCACTCAAACTTTTAGAAAGACATATTCAAGTTCCAAAAAGTAATTTGAATTTTTTTTTTTTTTGAACTTCTCACAAAAAGAAAAGTAGAAGAAAGTAACATGAAAAATAGAGATGGTAGAAATGTCAACAAATCACATTCAATAAGGTACAATGAGCAAGCTTTGGGAGACAGAGAAAAGGAAAATCGAATAAAAAGCAAAGTGCCTAGTAAGAGAGATGAGATTTTTCACAGGGTCTAACAAACTTGTTTGATCAACATTTTTTTAAAAATATATTGTTTGAAAAATTCCTTAAATACAGGAATTCTTTTTCAAAATTCCTACAGGTGCTGCCGTGTCGCACCTGATTTGCAGAGATTTTTTTTTTTATTTTTTATTTGTCATTTTCAGTAAATCCATGCCATTTAAATCCTGTAAAAATTCATCTCTACCTGTGGCATTACTCATATTTTTTCTCTTTCTTTTCAAACACACATTCTTTAATAAAATAATATTACACGCAATTCAAAAACATTTCCTTCATTTTTAAACACACATTCTGATCAATCAACTATTTCAATATGCATCTACACCAAAATTGGGGTTCAAACAAGGCCATTGAAAATTCCACTAAGAATAAATTAAAATAAAGGAAAAACATAAAGGAATAAAGACAATACAAAAATTATTTTAAACCGTGCATGTCGCTACCACTGAGAGTTTCAAATCACAAAACTGAGAAAAAGAAAACTTGTATTCTTTGATTTTCCTTTTCCAAATCGGCTAAAAAGTCCAAGTCTTTTGATTCAAGTATTAACCACAAAAAGCAATTTTTTATTTTTATTTTTATGCTGTTTGAATTAAGTTTATCACATTTTTGAGGGAGAAAAAAAATGTTATGTTTATAGGATTCACTGTAAATCTAGGATTTAGGAAAGATAATCTTAATTTTATTTTATTATTTTAAGATTTTTTTCCTTTTGATCCATGTCGAAATTGCTGTCTGGTTTCTTTGTGTCTTATTCTATCAGTTTATTTAATGCACACTCACACCTCAAACTCTGCAAACTGTTTTATCATCTTTCTTTAAATGAACAGAATTACAATTTTTCTTTAGTGAAATGTAAATAAATAATTTTTACTCCCTGTAAATGTAAATTCTTGTACAAAATTTCAACGTATAAGAAGTTAAAAGTGAAAAGCTTTTATTTACCTATATAAAATAGTTGATACCCATCTTCTATTCTTCCACCTCAGCCAGTTTCTTCCTCTGACACCCATCTCTCTCTCTCTCTGTAAGTTCCTCTTCATTTTCTCTCTCTAGGTTCTGATTCTAGTTTATAATTGAAAAGATTGATATGTGTGCATTTTCTCGTTTTTTTCTTTTTGTGGGTCTTTAGAATATTAGCTTGTTCATAGTAGAATCGTTAAAAAATTGGATTATTTATTTTTTTTGATTTGGGTTTTGGCATAAAAATGCTGTTTTTTCACTTATACTGACGTGCATGTTTGAGTTTAAGTTTCTTGGGCCTTGATCTCTCTTTCTTGATCCTTAATCATAATTTTTTCCAATTTTTTTATCTTTAATTTCACTGCTATTTGAATTACATGCAGTAATATTTACAGTGTAAAGCTCCAAAAGTATGATTGTGGCGAATGATTTCTATGAACCTGGAACTTTGATTGTGATTGGGGTGTATAATTTTTCTAGATCTTTTGACGGTTGTGATAATTTCTTGTGAAATTGTAGTTCATTTAATTTAATGTGAAAGAGACGTTTTTAGTTCGCTTTATTAAGAAATGTGGTGCTTAATTTTATTTTGATTTAATTGAGCATGTTTATAAAATATAAGTTATGATAGAAATGAACGGTGATAAGTGGGTAATACTCGGGTTTCTCATAAGTAGATAAAAAGTGACTCGAGTGTTTATAAAATATTTGTAAACATGAGCCAAACATAGGCAGATGATGAGTACTATGTAGCTTCAATACTTAATTAAATATTCAGTATGGAGTTGATTTTGCATAGTTCTTTGGGCTAAAAATAGTTTTTTCTTTTTTTTTTTCCTTTCTTTTTTGCCATTTGTGAATATAGTGTTTTCATAAGAATGGCTCTCTCTCGGGATGAAAAGGATGGAAGAGAGTTGAGAGTTCACGAAAACACAGACGAGCTAAGTACCGATTTGGCAGAATACATTGCAGAATTATCTGAGGCTTCTGTAAAAGAGCGGGGTGCATTTGCCATTGCTTTATCTGGTGGTTCTCTTATTAGCTTGATGAGGTATGTAAGTGCATTTGTTACCTGCATTTGTCACATGTCATTCTCCTTTTCATAAAGCATTTGTTATTGTAAGCAGAAAACTCAGTGAAGCTCCTTTCAACAAAACTGTTGAATGGGCCAAGTGGCATATATTTTGGGCAGATGAGCGTGTTGTAGCAAAAAACCATGTCGATAGCAATTATAAGCTACTTAAAGATAATCTTTTGACCAAGGTACCTTTCTTGATTCTAGGGTACTTTGTACAGTTTATCTGCCTCTTCTGTCGACCTGGTGACTTTTGAAATTTTTTGTTGGTTCATAGTCATCTTCCGTGATTATTGCGGACCCAATCTGTACTATTCTCGCATTCAGACTCCTTGATTTTCTATCTGGCATAATTTTTATCCACTTTTGCAATTTCTCCTCTGTTAATGATTCTCTATATATAAAATGGAGATCTTGCGTAGTATAAAGCCAAGTGGCTGATGCAAATACAATAGATTTGGCCATATGCAATTGACGATGCCGAACCAGCATCCCAAGCTTTATATCATTCTAGGTGGTATTTTACTCCATATCTTGACTTTGTTGAAAGAACGAACTTTTCTTGTTGGTGTGCATAGTGGGGTACAGGGATGGGGTAGATCAGCATACATGACCTATGAGGGCCTCAGCCCTTTTATTTTGTCAAAACTTTACTTTGCATCCTAAAATTATAATAATAACATTGCTGAAATACTCCATTTTTGTGTGCCGATTTTGTGCTTGGAGTTATTGTAAACTAGAATAATCCCGTGAATAAACTAGATACTATTTTTTTTCTTAGTGTGGTGTTGTACTCAAATTATTAAGTTTCTTAGTTACTTGTAAGAAGAATAATAATCAAATTTTACATTTCTACTTGTGCTATAACCAACACAAATTATGATTAACGTCATAAATTCAAATACTGCTTAAAGTTTAATGTTTTAGGGGGTTCATATTATTTTTTATTTTTGAAAAAATAGGTGTGGAGATGTCTTCTTCTATTATTGTTCTCTCGGTTTGCTGCCTAATGTTGTGCCATTAGTGTGAAATTGATATTATGCCATTTCAATCCTTGCGTATTCCATATTCATACAAACCATCTTTATGTCAGTTTTCATAATGTTTTTGTATTACAAGTTATCATGTCAGCATCATTTTCTTGAATTTCTCCAAATTCCACCCATAGATAAAAATGATGGATTTATCAAGAAGTGGTTTGTAATCTTGTCGCTGATATAATACTTATGATCTACCCCACCTCTTCTAATATGTTCTATTGAGTTTGACTCGTTTTAAGGAAAAGGAACCTCCTGAGATCTACAGAAAACACTTTTTTATTCATCCGACTTTCTAGACTATAAATTCCTGATCTTGAATATTTCTAATCTCTTTTTGGTCATAAGTTAACATGATTTCCTTGAGGTAGTAATAGCTCACCACGCTACCTGAAAAAAAAGTATATGGCAATAATGCAAGATAAATAGTTTAAATACACAAACCAAAGCCTAGTTCTAGTGGTCAGAGTTCGCTCTTACAAGGTCATTGTCTTGGGTTCGAGTCTCTTTTTTCATGAGAGGGTGGGGAAGGGTGAAATTCCAACAAAAAAAAAAGAAAAAACGAAGAAGAAGAAGAAGAAGAAGAAGAAGAAGAAGAAGGTTGAAATGCAGAAGCAATCCTAATGTTAAGAGTTCTGGCATTTGTGAGTCCTTGAGTTTCAACTTTGCTAAGACAAGAGATGACTGACTCATAAAGTAAGAAGGGAAATAGAAGTCTGTATACGATTCGTCACATGGACTTATGGAGCCATTATTTGAGGCAATAGTTTTGTTGATCTTCATGTTCGAAAATTGACAAGGATATTGATTGTTTTAATAGGAATTATGATCTTGGTATGTTTTTCTTTGTTTGGTAGGTAGGGAAGATTGGATGCGACTGAACATTATCAAATATGAAAAAGAAATTTGAACCTTGTTCATTGTAGTGTCCAATCGAGTTCAATATACCAGACATACACTTTCTACAAGTTTGGTATTAAACAGTGTAATAAACAAAATTTTAACTTCTTTTTTCCTTGAATAATAGCTAGTACTATCTAGTGCCATCTGATCCTCCATATCAATCATGCCATTAGTGAATAAAAGTATTCACTGTCCTGTTACCTGTTCTTTTACAAGGAATTATGCTTGGTAAGTTAGCACTGGTCTGGTACTGTGTCTGGTGTTTTATGGCAGTCTCATTTAGTTTTCTGCATAGGATGTTACCAACCGTTTTCTTTTTAATTCAATAGATAAAACTGGCGCTACAAATTGAATTTGCCTCGTTATTGGCCCATTTTTGGAGTTTCTTTAATAAACTTCTTTAATGTCTTCATCAGTCTAATTTAAGCCTAGTAGCATGAAAAAAAGAGCGGTCAGAATTTCTAATATTTGAGGTCTCTCAGGAGTTGGGCAATTAATTTGTCTGAAAATGTGACTTCGACTCGAAGAACAGCTACTTCGAGTGGTAATAATAATACACCTTAGGTCTGCCTAGAGTGAAATTCCGTGCAGAATTCTTATTTACTGATTTTTGAACTGTTCAATATGCTTGAACATTAGCATTTTTGCTGGCTAATGACTATGTTCAAATTTGTATTCCAAGTATTTTCTTTCAGTCTTCGAATAGGAATAGCCAAATAGATGCTTGTAGGAGAAGCCTATCTCCACATTATTTGAAGTACCTATACCAAGCTCTATATACCAATAAACCCTGTAAAATATTGTAATTCTTTTTGAAAATGTAAACAGAAAACAGAACTGCTCATCTTGTTGTTTTTTCACAGTTTTGATTTGCCTTCTATTTATTTTTAATACAAATGAGAATGCACTTGATATTGAATTTCTCCTATGATCACTTTTTATGGTTGTCAGTGTCTTTTTCCTTTTTCAGACTTTGAGCAGATAAAACATAAGACGACTTTTTATTTCCCTATTTGTATGCGAGTCCCCCTTTTTTTTTTGAGTATGTTATTATCGAGTATAATACATTGTGCATATTTGGTGAAGCTGAGAAATTTGAAATTGGACCTTGCAGTCAATGCTTTCAAATATATGTTTTGTTTGCCTGTATATTTTATGTATACCTGTTTACCATTTCAGGTGCCTACTGTTCCCAGCCATGTTCATTCTATCAATGACACCGTGACAGCAGAACAAGCTGCAGAGGACTACGAGTTTGTCATCAGACAACACGTAAGGACTCGTGTGATCGATGTATGTGAAATTAACGACTGCCCAAAGTTTGACCTCATCCTTCTTGGAATGGGGCCAGATGGGCACATCGCATCACTGTTTCCTAATCACTCAGCGCTCGATGAGAAAGAACTATGGGTGACATTTATAACCAACTCGCCGAAGCCTCCACCAGAGCGAATCACTTTCACTTTACCAGTTATAAACTCCGCTTCTGAAGTTGCTGTAGTTGTGACAGGTGGCAGCAAAGCAGAGGCTGCCCACCTGGCTATTGATGATATCGGGCCCGATTGTCCGGCACTACCAGCGAGTATGGTGCGCCCAACTGAAGGCAAGTTGGTGTGGTTTCTTGATCAACCAGCTGCATCAAAACTTGATGGTGCAATAGGTTTTAGTACTTGTGGAAGTGGAAGTCTGTGTATTTAGTGAAGGGATACTGGAACTTTGTTTTGCAGTAGGGCCTTTTTCTTTCTTGTGGATCTCTATTCAAGGAAGGAAAAACAATAAATGCAATGAAAAAGAAAAAAAAAATCTACTTTTTTCTATGGCTTGTTTTCTTGATTTGCTTTCTCTATTTATTAGATGGATTTGCCAAGTTACTTCTCTTTGAGAATATAAGTGTTAGCTGAGGCTTGGGAACTAGGAATTGTTACGTTGGTGGTGACAACACTAGATATAATTTGAAAAAGGAAAAGAAAGTTGGAATGTTGTTTGATGTCCTTATAGATAGCCTATCTAGTAATGAATATCAAATATGCCGTTGTAATAATTTGAGATCATTTCTTTGATTTCTAGAGAAGAATGGGCGGATGGGTCAAAATCTTGACCTCCTCAATGAAATAGATCCACGAGTAAATGAAAAAGAAATGACACAACATAGAGAACTTACTATTGTCTTTACAAAGAATTGTAGTTTAGAAGACAATGGTCTAGACGCGAACATAAATAGAAGCTGATTGATACAATGAACGTCACTTGTACTATCCTTTTCTTCAAAAAAATAATGCTATCATAGCATCATCAATTTAGATAGTAGTAATGTCCTGATTTATTGTCTAATGAAGTTGTAATGCATTTTAATGTACTGAATAATGAATCAGGACGTTCACAGTCACCTAAGCTAATGATGATACATAACATTATTCATCTGAAAAATCTAAGATTTCTTTAACCAAAATCCCTTGTTAACAAGAAAAAGAAAACTAAAATCATTCAATTCACAAGTGAGTCTGAGGTTTAAGAAGTTGGAGGAAACTTCATCAATTGAGGCGACTTTAGGAAGTTTCCCTTTAAATTAAGGTCGTGGGACGTACATCAATTCCATACACTAATACAAGGCATTATTTTTCAATAGTATCATTTTCTTCTCCACTAGCTTTCAGTGATCAATCTTTTAACTATTTTATTCTGTTTCCTATCAAGAAATCACATTACATAAGCAAAGAAATAGAAAACACCCACAAATTTCAACTTAAATTAACTTATAAGCAGTTTCTTTACCTGCTCCATATCACTTCTAAGTAAAATCTAGTGCTGTGGATTAAACTGACATAGAATAAGATTAAAAAGCACTTGATAGTACGAAGATTAACCAGTAAATAGCTAAAAATAAATAATCTGATTATAATGCAATTTACTGATAAATTCAAATCAGTCTCATGCGTCGCAATTCTTATATAAGAATGTATGTCAATCCGGGTTTTAACGGCCTCAATCGTACTTGAGGTAATGACTAACAAAACTGATATGGTCCCCAATTTTGAAGTTTCAGAACACGGGATTAGTTTTTCATTCCCTAGTGTATTAATTGCTCAAAATTGGAAAAAATAATTTATTCTAATCTGAGAACTTGGCGTATTTTACTTCTTGCGCAGGTACAGGAAGCCAACCACCACTGATAAGCCAACAGCAACTGGAATAACCCAGTATTGTTTACTGAGGTTAATGACCTTTTGGGAAATGCCATCAAGTTCTTGATTCTTAGAGACAATCTCCAGCTTAGGAATGGCTGGGGTAGTAGGGTCAAGTTCCCCAACGCAGAAACTCTCCATAAGTTCCCTTGCACTCTTGCTATGCCCAGCATCTTCGAATTCATCGGTGGCATCTTTTCCTTCAGAAGAAAAGCAAAACTCATTCATTGTGGTTCCGATGTCTATTTAAGATAATCCTTTGAATTGAATAATCTACAAGGCACTTGCACTCTATCAAAAATAATTTAATGATACAGAATATAACAAACTCGTACCAGTTGCCCTTAGTAAGACATCATCTCCACCTGGGTGTTCGTCCAAATATGAAGACACATCATAAACCTGGCAATGCATAAGAGAAGGTTCGAGAACAAATGAGATTAAAAAAGAATGAACTCAAAAATTTGACAAGAGAACTGAATCCTAAAACTCAATGACTCCTTTGACACCATCATTTTTTGTGGGGGTAATGGAGCCAAGAAAAAAAATAATTTTAAGACTAATGCTACTTGTACAAAATAGGGTTACGTAATAGTTTACATATAGATGAGGCGTCAAATAGAGAGTGAGGAAATTTTTATTTTTTATTTTTTTATGCGGTTGAAGAAATTCCGACCCAATCATATAGCACCACATCATGTGTATGTAAACCATTATGTACATATAACACAACCATAATTATAATCTACTGCTCAATTGTGAAATATTTCTCCTTGAAATTAGTATATGTCAGAACTATTTTGTGCATAAATTCTAAAAGACTTGATACATTATAAAGGTTTACTTCCATCGACAAATGTGCACTTTAGCAGGAGTTTGATTGCTTCACTACACGTACAAACTTTGTAAGATCCTAGAAACAATAAGCCCTTATTTGAGCTCCATTCTAGAAAAATTCATTTTTCCTCAAACTCATTTTAAACCACACACTCTTCCAATAAAATAATTTTACATATAAACCCAAATTTTTTCCCTACTTTTTAGCCATACATTCTCCCAAAAAAAACTACTATTACAAAACCTATTTTTTCAATGGGGCTCAAACGCACTCTAAATATTGTACCCAACAATAATCAACTCATTAATAGGTAGCAAAGTGTGAATGATTGTCTGAAATCTCGATCGAATTGATTGTAAAAAGAGAAGTACAGTTCCTTGATCGGGTGGAAATATTCATTCAGTTTCATAGCCTGCATTAGAATTTAATTTGATATGTACGTAGGTAACCAAAATACACTGAAAATACTTACAAAATCTGTATTGTCATCCCTGACATACAAGGACTCATTATGAAATCCTAATAAAAAAGGTTATTTCTAAACTAAGGACAATGCAGGGCAAACCTATAACAAACACAAGGGGACGAATAAACCTACAAGAAAACATATAATAGAGAAGCTACAGGATAAAAAAAAATTAAAAATAAAATAAAAATAAAACCACCCCTTATAACTAGAGTTGTAACTGGGCTGGGCTAGGCTCCAGACCTTACAAGGCTTAGGAATGGACCATGCCACGAGCCAGCCCTCCTAAGAGATGAACTGCTCTTAATTTTTCTTTTGCGTGTTTTCCTGTTTTGCTTTTCATTTTTATATGACTTCATAAATCAGACCACTTCTGCTCTATCCCAAAACTCTTCTTTTCTGAAAAATTAAAGGACAAAACCTTCCTTCTTTTACTTTAGTCTTCTATCTTCGTTCCTCACTAAGAACTGTTGCTCGTTTCCTGAAAATTAACCAGAGAAAGTAACAAACATCTTTCATCTCTTCGTTCTTTTAACTTCCATTTTCCCTCCTGTCTAATGGTCATCCGTTTTCTTCCTTCCATCATAGCACCATATACTTCTTCATGTCCATTAGCATCTCCTCCCTCCCTCCCTCTCTCTTTTTGGGAAAATCTCTCTCTACTTCACTTCTCTCTCTACTCCTTATGTATAGATCTCCTTTTTTTTCATTAGTGTGTTATTTTGAACACTGGATTCCACTTCTGTATATTATTATCTGAAAAAAAAAAATAGTGAAATTTCAGTTGCTAATATTTGGGTTACATTGTCAACAACATTTGGTTGAGCAGAGGTCTTCAGCAAATTTATACTCCTCAAATCCTATTCTAATATCATATATGTAATCTGTTTAATTCTTTTTTCTATAACCCCTTTTGTATTTTAGATATTGGCTTTCGTCTTGCTATCCGTTAATTTTTTGTAAATAATGCATAGCTAATCAGAAGCCTGGTCCTAATCCAGGGAGTTCTATGTATAGCAATTGGCAGTGCTATTCTGATTTCTGAATAAAGAAACACTTCAAAGTGTGTATCTACACCTAATGTGCATTTCAAGTGTCTATTACACAGTCTAATCTGAACGTGAAAAAATCAACTCTCCAATTGATTGAACCCTTAGGATGCAAAACACGGACAAATCATAGCAGACGATACTTGGGGTAACAAGAAAATGAAACTGAGTATTCAAGGTTTTACAGAGCACGTCTACATTATCTAATAGATGGATAACTAGATTCATAAAATAAAACCTAATTTAAACCCAACTCTGGCAAAAAGTTGATCCTCAACTAGTTATGCTCCGCTAATTTAGTAAAGCATTTGACACTTATCGTTAAAGGATTTAGAGATGTTTAACTGCATAAAGCACAAAAGACGTCGTAATACACCCACCAAAAGGAAAATTTTACACAACCAAGCATCCAAATGCAAAATTTATTAACCTTAACTACATTGAAAAAGCCATTTTAGCTGAATTGAAATACACAGAGTAGAACCTTTCCGAAAATCGATAAGGGGTCATTATAAATTACTATATCATCTTAAGTAGAAAAACTAAAAGTAATAACAGATCAATTAAGCAGTTACTTCTAAAAATGACTACAATGAAAATCCATTTTAGCTAAATTGAAGTACAATACAAAAAACCCCCTTAAAAAATCAAAAAGGGATAGTAAAAAATTAATGTATAATCCTAAATAGAAACAAGCTAAAGGAACCCACTAAACATATACTTCAAAAATTACAAAAATAAAAATAAAACCTGATACTTGTATATAAAAAAGAGACCTTTCCGTCTATGACGACCCAGCAATCTTCCTGGGTGTTGTGCTGCGACGCTTCTTCCATTGAGTAAAGCTTTGTTAGCGTCGGCATCTTTTCCTACCTTCTGCTACTCTTTGGGAATGTGTTTGTGAGTGAGAGAGACAGGATTTCTTGATCCGTCTAAGAATCCGCGATTTCTCTCTGGTTGGTCTTTGGAAGGACTAACCCTGCAATTGATATTAGATCGGGTTCAAGATTAGGTCCTTGGATTTGTTTAGACTTCGACCATCTTGTTGTGGACCGAGACACCTAAAATTAAGTGAAAATTACACAAAAGTAGAATTTTAAAAATTCAATTTCAAAAATCAGATATAAAATTTATTTATACAAAATCAGATATTAATTCAAATATTTAATACTATCAAAACCATAAAAATCCCAAAATCCCAAATCATTACCCACATCTCTTCTCTCTCTCTCTCTCTCTCTCTCTCTCCCGCCGACGGCTTTGACGTCAACAGGTAAAAGATCTCGCGACCAACCAGTAAGCTGCACTCGATCGGCAACGGTGCCTCGCGCGATGTCACGACGTTCGCACACCCGTGTTGCCGCTACTCTCTCTCCTCCCTTTCCCCATTTTCTTTTTGCCACGACGAGTGGTTGTGTAAATGGTGTGCGGTGGTGGTGTGGTGTGGGCGTGGCGATGGATCTGAGGTGAGGTGGTGGTTGGGTGTGGTATAAATGGAGATAGAGAAGATGGTGGTGGTTGTGATGTTGGCGCGGCGTCGAGACTGGTGGCCGACGTTGCAGATCTCTGGTCACAGGCGACCATTTTATCTCTGGGTTTTTTGGTTGTGTTTGCGGTTGTTGGCAGTGGCTGAGGTGGTGCTGATTTTGGCGGTTGGTGGTGGCGGCGGCGGCGAGTTGGTAGTGGTCGTGGTGCGGTATCGTGGTTACTATGGTGGTTGTGGTGGCGATGGCGGCTTGGGGATTTTTTAGTGGGGTAGATGGTTGCGGTGTGGTTGAGGTGAAGATAGAGGAGATGGTAGTTGTAGTGGCGGCTGTGATAGAGATGGTGGTGGCGGTAGCAGCGACGATGATGGTAAGGTTGGGGATTTTTTTAGGTTGTAGAATGGGGCGGTGGTGGAGGTTGTGGTTTTAGTTTTAGTAGTGGTGGTGCGGTGGTTGTGGGTGGGTAGTGGTGGTTGTAGTGATGTCGATATTTTTAGATGATGATTTGTTGTTGGGAGGTGGTGGTTCCTACGGCGGGATTTCGGTTACCATGCTGTTGGTGACAGTGGTGAGGTTGTAGTTACAAGTGTTGGTGGTTGTCACAGATTATTTGGTTATTTGTGATCATTACATTGATTAATTTGTGATCAATAAATAATATTTGACCAATGATAAAGATAAATTGTGACAAAAAAAATAATGTGACCGAAAAAATTATTAATTTGTGACCGATAATTTGATAATTTGTAACCGTTTAATAAGTTGTAACTTATAATATTTGTGATTTGTGATCTATAAATAAATTACGACGTTTTGATTTGTGACCGATGAATAAATCGTGATGTTAAAATAATTAGTGATATAAAAAAATTTTGATTTGTGACTGATGAATAAATTATGACGTATAAATCTTATAAATTTGTGACCGATGAACAAATTGTGACCCATATAATTTTTGAATTGTAACCGTTGTGATTTGTGACCAATTATATGAAATTTGAGACCAAATTATATGGAATTGTGACATTAATATATTTAATTAATAAAATATATGTTTAATTAATTAATTAATTAATTTATAAATAAAATTTAAAAAAATATGAGATTTGAAATTTTAAACCTTGATAGTTTAAATTTGAAATTGGGGAAACTTAACCTCATAATTATGAAATCTTCCCTAAAATTAATTACTTGTGCCCTCGTGCTAGTTAGAATTGTGGATTGCGAGTCTATACGCAAATTCATGTATCAAGGG